>MVAQ01000071.1:0-88608 GCA_014825775.1 Krasilnikovozyma curviuscula
CCTACATCTCACTTCTGAAAATTCTAAGCAACCCATTCCCCCCCACCCTTACCTTCCCCATCCCCATCTCTTCCTACAAAAATGTCTGCGCCAACCAAGTACAGAATGGTCGTCGGATGTGACGAAGCTGGTGTCGACCTCAAGAACAGAATTCTGGCTGATCTCCAGGCTTCTCCTCTGGTCGAGTCTGTTGTTGGTGAGTTTGCCCTGTTGTTTTGAAGCCCCTGTCGAAAGGAAGATAACTAACCCTTTTAATCCTTCTCTAGATGTCGGTGTCCCATCCAACGCTGACAAGACTGCCTACCCAACTGTCGCAGTTACTGCTGCCAGAAAGATTGCTGCTGGCGAATGTGATCGTGGTATCCTCATCTGTGGAACTGGGTGAGTTCCCCACACTAAAAAAAAAGTCCTCAGCCAGCAGTTCATCTGACTCAATTCTTACTCAAATCAGTCTTGGTGTTGCTATTGCTGCCAACAAGGTCCCCGGTATCCGTGCTGTCACCGCTCACGATTCCTTCTCCGTCGAGAGATCCATCCTCTCAAACGACTGTCAGGTGAGTTTCTGCAGTCTTCGCCACTACTTGAGAACCTCTCACCTTCTAACTCAATCATCTGCTGTGATTTCCCATCAGATCCTCTGCATGGGACAACGTGTTGTTGGACCAGAACTCGCCCGTCGTCTTGCTAAGGAATGGTTGACCTACACCTTCGACAAGACCTCCGCCTCCGCTGACAAGGTGAAGATCTTGGAGGGATACGAGACTCCTGAACAGCAGGGAATGATCCCTGGTTTCAACGGAACCACCTGTTAAAACTGTCATAAACCGTTTTTAGATTGTGAACGATTTGTTTTTTTCTTGGTCAGCTTGAACATCGGCTATCATTCGCAAGTCAGAGCATCAATTAGATGTCGGGCAGGTTTTCCTCATGTTTAAGAGTTCCTCAGAGGTACACTGAGCTGAAGTCTGTATAGGCGGTACAGAAAGACCATGACACGCAAGCGACGATACATCGCGACAACACTTCCGTTTCTGAAGTCCAACGATGGCAGAATCTCATTCCATACAAAAACTGAACATCAAATGCAATCCAATTTATGCCTTTCCAGCTGAGCCCAAAAGGGTGAAGAACCTCTCGCAGACGGCGGAGAAGACGTTCGAGGCGCCGTCGTACAGCTCTGGCAGCGGCGTGCCAGCTTGAATACCTTTTCCAACGTGCTCTACGGTTGGGTCTCGCGCCCATGAGTTGATGTTGAACCTGAATTTCCACAAGCTGGTCAGTTTCCTCTTGGGTTTGAAAAGAAAAGGACGGAACGTAAACGTACTTTCGCGCACCGTTCTTGACACACTCCAACCACAGCTCGTCTGGCAGCTCATCAGTTCCGTGCAGAGCGATGAAGTGGCCCTTCTTCTGGACGGTTTTGTGGAGCTGGGTGAGGCTGTTGTGATTCGGGACGCAATGTTAGTGTTTGGCGAGTCGGCGTGGTAAAGAAGAGGAGAACTCACATGTCTTGACGGAAGTTTGGTGGGTTGACATAGTGGCCTGAAGAACAATAAGAAGAGCTGGTTAGACCAGTACGCAATAGAGGCGAAGTTGGAGGACCTACCGTGCAAGTTTCCGATCGAAGGAGCCAAAAGAGTCGCACCAGTGGCTTCCATGAAGTGTTCAGCCTTTTCTGGATTGGTGAGCTGAGCATCGGTGCTATAAACAAGACTTCAAATCAGAATGTCTCTGATGACGGAGGTGACAATAGAAAAACTTACATGACTCTCAAACCGGCCTCTCCACCTTCAAGTCTACCGAGCTCGACCTCAACGGCAACACCGACTTTGGTTGCGCGGGCAATGTGGACTTTAGACTAGAGATGGGAGGAGAAACAATACATTAGCTGGAATGGTGCTTAGGTGTTCGCCCGGTGGGAAACTCACGATTGCGATGTTCTCCTCGTCAGTTTCAGCGTGGGAGGCGTCGACCATGATGGAGTCGAAAGGAACACCTTCTTCAGCGAATCGTAGCTGTAAGCAAATGGAGAATAAGAATCACTCTCGTAGCGTATGGAAAGATGTGTTAAGACACTGGTAACTTACCGCCATGTCGATATCTGCCGAAATATGGACAGCCATGGTTTAGAAACAGAGTCCTGAAGCTCAATGAAAGGTCTAGTCTCACCTTCATCAGTCGTAGCATGATCCAAGTGGACTGAAATTGGGACCTTGGCGGAGTGGGCAAGGTCGAGGCAGAATTGAAGGTAGGGCTTTCCACCATAGGCCAAGGTAACGGGGAAGAGCTGCATAATGGCCGGAGAGTTCATCTTCTCAGCAGCTCTCACGAGCCCGATAGCAGAGTGAGCATCGTAACTGGCGAAACAGCAGGTTTTGATCAGAAACGTTGGTCGCAAAACTTAACTGCACCTCTTTGAGGAACTAGGGTTTCTTACCAGGTCACTTTGAAGAACAATGGACTAAGAGTCAACTGGACAGCTCGACTTCATTCTGCGAGATAGGGATAACTCACTGGCAACGATACCATATCCACCGGCTTCAGCTTTGCCCAAGATTTCGAGAGTTCTGTTGTTGGCAAGAGACATTTTTTGAGAAGTAAGGGTAGGTTTGGAGTTTCGAAGATAGAGGGGTGAGATAAAGACGAAGAGGGGGTTCTAAAGGTGTAGCCAGCAGCAGCGACAGCAAGCAGTGATTTCTTTTCGACAAAAGGTATACCACCGGCTTCCAGTATCTCACCGTCCGCGCTGTGACGCCGGGTACAAGTTTTAAAACTCCGCGTCGCCCCTGCCTTTACCCCTCTTTCGCTTCGTCGATCCGAGAAACGCCGACAAGTAAAATCTTGCCAAAATCTGGTCTTGTGAGGGAGCAGAAATACGATTGCAGCCTTGGTATTGAAAATGTAAACAAAGACCATCGCTCTTGTCTCTAATCACCACCTTGAGCTTTCACCCCAGGCGGTTTGGCCTCTTCTACGCACTGTTTCCGATGACTACATCATCCTGGTACCCTCGGTCGGGGCAAAACGCAAAAAACTGGGTCTCCACGTATAGCACAGTTTTTTCGAGGGGTAATCCTGGCACGGCACGATATCGTATAAAAGTCCTCGTTGGGTCCCTCCTTCCTCTTTTCCCTCTCACCTTACCCTGGGAGAAAAAATATAGGCTGTCAATTCCCACTGCCCTCGCACTCGAATCGCAATTATGCCATCGATCCTTAGCAAAAACAACAACGTAAAGGGCTCCTCTGAGCAGATTGAGGATAATCGGGCCCCTTCTCCAACCCGAATCTATGTCCCCAATTCTCCAGAGGAGAGGGCCCTCCTCAGGAAAATCGACTTCAGGTGAGTTCAGACTGTCGTCGCTATAGAATCTGTGGTGTTGTTTTGATTTGACAGTGGCTGACGACGCCTCGTTCTCTCTCTCTTTGCGCCGCTACTCAAGACTCGTGCCCGTCGTCTGGCTCATGTATGTTATGTCGTACTTAGGTGAGTTGTACTTTCGTCGCTGTCGAGTTGTTGTTTTGGTCTGAATGTACCGTCTTCATAACTTTAGATAGAGCCAACATTGGTGAGTATCGGGGCACAGGGGAAAGTTTCTGGTTTGTTGTGCTGACAACACTCGTGTGTGCCCACAGGTAACGCCAAAACCGGTGGAATGCAAGAGGAGCTGCACTTGACATCCACCCAGTACTCTATCGCTCTTCTTGTAAGTACATCTTCATCACTCTTAGTCATAGACATCGTCTAACGTCTGCTATTGCCATAGGTCTTCTTTATCGGTTATGGTGAGTGCCCCCTGCTTTTTCTCTCCTCATTGGAGACCCCTTCAATCGGATCTAACCCTTTTTTTTTTATTTGCTAGTTCTGGGAGAAATCCCTTCCAACATGCTTCTGACCAGGGTCAGACCTTCCATCTTCTTGCCTGTTCTGATGGTGAGTCCAACCCTTCTCCAGATCCTGAGTGTAAATGACGTGGAGTTGCGCTAACTTTCGTTTTCCTCTCAACCTTTAGATTGTTTGGGGTTGTATCTCTATTGCCATGGCTGGTTGCCACACCTACCAACAGCTGGCCGGCGTCAGAGTCATCCTCGGAGTGAGTCAACTTCATCGATTGTACTCGCATCACGTCCATATGCTCATCTACATTTCGTCTTTTTTTTCCTTTCTTGTAGTTCATCGAGGCTGGTTTCGCTCCAGGTACATGCTCTTCACCTCATTACGATGACTAAGTACAAGCTAAGACGTTTCTCACATCTGCAGGTGTCCTCTTTTTGTTGTCCTCTTGGTACCGAAAGAACGAACTTGCTACTCGCTTCTGTTTGTACTACACTGCTTCCGCTGTTTCTGGTGCTGTTGGTGGTCTTTTGGCTGGTGCTATCACGGGTAGTGTCAACGCTGGTGGCTTGGCTGGTTGGAGGTAAGTTTGTTATTTAGCCCCTTTTGTCGCGTCAGAGTGCTCACTGTGCTGCACCTTAACGTGTTTGAATAGATGGCTTTTCATTGTAAGTGTCAAATCCTCTTATTTCACGTACACAAATATCAAGCATTCAAGCTCACTCTATTCTGCTCTTGACGTCGTGATAGATCGAGGGTCTCGCTACCATTGCTGTTTCCGCCATCGGATTCTTCTTCCTTCCAGACTACCCATCCACCACCAGGTGGCTCAACGAGGAAGAGAAATGGCTTGCTGTTGCTCGTCTTTCGGTTGATGACATCGGTACCAGTGGAAAAGGTCATCAGACATCACACGGCGCTGCCTTCAAGGCTGCCCTCTCAGACTGGAGAACTTATGTCTTGACATTTATCTTCATGATGGTTACTGGATCTCAGACTATTCAATACTTCGTTCCCACCCTCATGAACTTGATCGGATACACAGGTACCAGAGCTCAATGTACGTTTGAGGTGAACCCTGTTCTCACCGTTTTCTTCAACTCACACCACTTTGTCTCCCTTCCAAAATACTTTCTCCCATTCCAGACATGACCTGCCCTGTCTACGCAGTTGCTGTTGTCTTCATCCTCATCATTCCAATGTCCTCAGATCGCTTCAAGGAGAGACCAAACCATCTCACAGCTGCCTGTGCTATCTCCGTCATTTCCTTCATCGTCCTCATGGCTACTCAACAACGTCAAGTCCAATATGCGTTCTTGTGCTTCGCTGTTGGAGGTACGTGTCTTCTTTCTCTTTTTTGACGGCTGCTAGACTCGGTAGCTTCGCTGTGTCCTGCATGTCACCTCGCCCGTGGAACAGCATTGCTGACTTATTTTCTCATGTCGAAAATTTTCTTTTCACCTCATTCTATTCTATTCCATTGCCTTTCCTTCCGCACGCAGGTATCTACGCTGCTGCCCCTATTGCTCTGTAAGTGGATCAACAATTCTAAATAACTACGCAACCCCGGGACTAACCCACTTTTTCTCTCCGACTCGACATAGTGTGTGGACTTCGAACGTCGTCTCCTGGCCAAGTGAAAAAAGAGCAATTACACAAGCCTTCGTCAACGCAATGGTGAGTCGAAAAGGGTCGTTGTCGTGTTTTGAAAGTGCAGCCGCTGACCTTTTCCCGCCTTTCTAGGGAAATTCTGCGTCAATCTATGGTTCCTTCCTCTGGCCATCCACTGATTCTCCGAGGTACTTCACAGGTTTCGGTACTACATTGGCTATGTGTGCCGCCTGTGCCATCGCTGCGCAGGTCCTGAAGGTCCTCATCAAGAAATACCCAGCTGCTGTTCCAGAAGAGGTCCAACTTCAGGCCAAGATAGACCACGAACGAGCAGATACTCCCGAAAACAGAGTGTAGAGAGGGTTTTTTTTCTTCTTGATACCCCTAAAACAGAGCATAGATTGAATTTTTAGTATCGTCCCGGCTAGACCTTGCGTTTCCCTAGTAGACCTAGTAGAGGTAGCTCTCTCTACCGGCTGAATCTCCGAATGCATTGCTATTGGCTCTTTGTTACAACACCTATGTATATCTATGTAACACATTTGTCCCCGGAAAGTTCAGTGGATGCTGCTCTCTTGTTACTTTTTGGGCAACACCGCGTTCCATCTCTGGCGCAAAAATTCCGTAGACCTCTCGTTGCCGCGTTCTCGAAGTCTAGACCTGTGACTCCACATTTCCTTTTCCGTTCGTAACTAGTTGGGCTCTCGCGTTTGTCTACAGAACGGTTACTTCTGCTTGTGTGCAACCCGGCGTGATTCGATAAGAGCTGTCTGAGGTCAAGCAGACTGGAGGAAGCAGCTTATACTCGCGCCTTGGCGCTCGGAAGGATGCGTCCCAAGATTGCCCTGCGCCTGGGTGCTCTGACTGGACGATCTTTTTTTTCGGGGACGAGAAGTCGATGGATTTGTGTGCAACTGAAGGTCGCGACGGCGCTAAATTGCGTCCATTGCACTTGTGCTTTCATACAATCTTTACCCTCTCTGAACTTTTTCCTTGTACTGTTTGGAGTCTGTCTACCGTATGCACTCGCTGGCACCACCGACCGTGTTTTGGTATGCCGGCCTGTTTGTTTCCCGCACTTTAATTCAAATTCAAACAACGCCGCCAAAATCCCAACCCAAATTTGCCACTCAAAATGCGGGATCAGATGTCTCTCTCTGGAGTCCTCAGAAGGGCCTCCTCGTTATAAAAATCCGGGGCAATAAAACGCTTTTGTCTAGTCCGGGGCCATAGATCAGACCGTTCTCAACGAAACTTTCCGTTCCTTGGCTTATAAAAGCCCACTGACTCTTGTATCACGGGCTTCCTCCCTCTCTTTACTTCCCCAACAACAAACAGAAAGCACCACAGCCACTCAACCCCAACCCTAACCCCGATCCAACCAACACCTGTCCTACTCTCAGACTATGGGACTCTTCGACAAATCAGTCTCCCACAAAGGGGAGAGCCAGCACATCGACAGACCTCCTTCCCCCGTGAGAGTATATGTCCCAGGAAGCCCTGAGGAAAAAGCATTGCTCAGAAAGATGGATTTCAGGTGAGTTTTGGATCGGTACTGTTTGCTTGGGCTGTAGGTACTAATTGGGTGCTTGTCTCTAATATTTAGACTCGTGCCTATCGTCTGGATCATGTACGTTTTCTCGTACCTGGATCGTGCCAACATCGGTAAGCAACAAGAGATACAGAAATGTTCTGGTAAGGCTATTTTTTTCCTAAAAAGCTTCATTCCTCGACAGGTAACGCCAAGACCGGCGGTATGCAGAAGGATTTGCACTTGACCTCAACCCAGTACTCTATCGCACTTCTTGTAAGTACATCATACGAATAGTGACTTGTGGAAATCACCTGACATCTACTTGGCTTAATTTATAGGTCTTCTTCATCGGCTATGGTGAGTGCGGTCCCCCTCTCTCCTTCTCCTTCACTGGAGTCTTTGGAGTTCTGTATTAACATCTTCTCTAATCCTCAGTCCTCGGAGAGGTTCCATCTAACATGGTATTGACCAGAGTCAGACCTTCTGTCTATCTCCCTGTCCTAATGGTGAGTCTTCTATTGTTGTTTTGATGACTTTCAGGCGCTGATCTCAATGGAATATTACGATTTCCTCCTACCAGATTGTTTGGGGATGTATTTCTATCGCCCTTGCTGGATGCCACAACTACCAGCAGCTCGCAGGCGTTCGTCTCGTTCTAGGAGTAAGTACACAGCTCACAACCATCATTGCGCGTGACTCTGACATTTTCTCTCCCTTTCGCTTGTTGCTTCTCTTCTCTTCAAAGTTCATCGAAGCTGGTTTCTCTCCCGGTGTCATGTACTTGCTCTCTTCGTGGTACAAGAAGAACGAATTGGCTACTAGATACTGTCTCTACTACACTGCGTCCGCCATCTCTGGCGCTCTTGGTGGTCTTCTCGCTGGTGCTATTACAGGAAATGTCAAGGCTGGTGGTCTCGAAGGTTGGAGGTGTGTATTTACCATTCTATTTTTGTTGAACCCTTGTACGCGTTTCTTGTAACTAACTCACAACATCTAATTTCAATGCAATTTTTCAGATGGCTCTTCATTGTAAGTACCTAGCTTTATCAAATACTCGCTGAGCGTTCCTCTTATTCATTGACTCTCTTCTCATTGACTGAACAGATTGAAGGTCTCGCTACCGTCGCTGTCTCTGCCATCGGGTTTATCTTCCTTCCTGATTATCCATCCACCACCAAATGGCTCACCGATGACGAGAAGTGGCTCGCTGCTGCTCGTATTTCGTCTGATGATATTGGAGCTTCTGGCCACGGAAAGGGTGACTCTCACGGTCACTTGGCGTCGTTGAAGGAAGCACTCTCCGACTGGAGAACATGGGTTATGACCTTCATTTTTATGATGGTTACGGGTTCTCAAACCATTCAATATTTCATTCCAACTTTGATGTCCTTGATTGGATACACTGGAACCACTGCTCAGTGTGAGTGCATCCTGTCACCTGTTTGATCTCAGATACATTTCAACATACTGACGTTTTTTTATTATCTCTGCAGACATGACGATCCCGGTTTACATGGTTGCTGTTGCCTTCATCATCATCATCCCCATGTCCTCTGACAGATTCAGGGAGAGAGCAAACCACTTGTCTATTGCTTGTTCCATTTCGGTTGCCTCCTTCTTCGTCCTCATCTTCTGCAGCAACCGAAAAGTACAATACGCCTTCCTTTGTTTCGCTGTCGGTGGTATTTACGCTTCTGGTGAGTGTACTCACTTCAACTAGTGGTTTTACGACCCTTGCTGATCGATAGCTAACTCATCTCGAATCGCTCTATTTAGCCCCTCTCACACTCGTGTGGACTGCCAACATCATTTCATGGCCTTCTGAGAAGAGAGCTGTCGTGTTAGTTTTGTTTTGTTTCGTTGTGTTGATTCATTTTGAAGCCAAAAACTGATGGTATCTATTACACCATCTTTCACAGTGGTGCGTTTGTCAATGCTATGGGCAATTCTGCTTCTATCTACGGTTCTTTCCTCTGGCCATCCACCGACTTTCCACACTACTACACCGGCTTTGCGACAACGTTGGCTATGTGTGCCGCTTGTGGTATCGCTGCGCAGGCCATGAACTTCTTGACCAGACGTTACCCATACCCAACGGCCGAACCAGAGCTCCAACAAAACAAGCTCGAAAGGGAGGTTTCTGCACAAGACAAAGTCTAATCTAACGTATGAATGTATTTGGTTCCACGGTTCATTGGCTTCTATCGTCACTTTGGGGAACGACGAAGATTGTTATCGATGCTGTCTGTATTTTTATGTAATCATGTGGATATCATTTGTTCTGTTCACAGTCTTCTTTCAATCCATTAAGCACCACAAAGAAGTTCTTCTACCCTCCCCTTCACCTTCAAGCATAGAGCTTTGAGCAAAACAACTCTGGAACAGACGCGGTGGCGTTGCTTGTGTTCGGTAGCCAAGGGTGAATTACTCTCCTTGTTGCTAATTTTTCCACTATCACCCTGCTGTTCTACCCCAGTCACTCATTCACACTGCCTCTAATTCAACAGCATACTAAAAAATTAGCACCAGTTTCGTTTATATTGTTGGACGCCTCATCGAAATTTTGTTTCTCCAACTGCAGTTTGCTTTCGTTCACCCAATATTTCGTCCAAGGTCAAGAACTTCCTGTACTCTAAACAAATCGGCGGTAGAACAATTTATCGAGCCATGGGCAGAGGTAAAAGAGGCGGAAATCCAGGAAAGAGGGGAGGCAGAGGTGCAGGCGGTGGGAACGAATGGGCGAGGCAGGGACCAGTCGAGACTGGGGAGATGGTGAATGAGAAGTTCATGAAGTACTACAGTGTAAGTGGAGATATATTGCAATAGGTTGAGAGAGCCGGAAAGATCAATACTGAACAAGCTATAATGGGTTTCGAATTCGCTCAGGCTCAACCTCTATTTCCATTGACTCCAGATATCCCAACAGACCCAACCGATCCCCAATCTCACATGCAACGTATGCTCTCATATATGCGTCAACCCCTTCCCACCACGTTTAGATTTACAGGTTCCCTCAACACCGCCCAAGATTTGAGAGAACACCTCGAATCCGTATATGTCCCACTCATCGCTGGTATCCCAACGGACGTCTCTTTCCAGAAGAAGAGGAGGACTGTCGAAGCTAACCCTGATGCTGATACCCAGATGGTGGAGGCGGGCGAAGTTGTGGCTGCGCTCGAAGAAAGACCAGCAGAAGAAGAAGTTGTTGCCTCTGGATCAGAAGTGAAAGATGAGGACGCTGTCGTAAAAGGTCCTGTGAAAGGCGGTCTTCAGAAGATCGTTTGGTGAGCCCATTGTATCCTCAAAACTGTGAAATTGTTCTACGACTAAAACAATATTCGACTTTGCTGTGCGTTATCTCGGTTGTAGGTACCCCAATTCGCTTGGTTGGCAGCTCAATGTTGGTAAACAGGTGATCAGGAAATCACCACCCTACAAGAAGCTGCAGCAGTTCTTGGTTTACGAGACTGAAGTCGTAAGCATGCAATCTTGCCTAGTTGCGACCGCCCTGCTTTGGAAGGCCTTCAGCTAAGTTTGATCTTCAATCATCTACAGGGCAACATGTCTCGTCAAGAAGCAGTTTCTATGATCCCGCCACTTCTCCTAGACGTCCAACCTCACCACTACGTCCTCGACATGTGTGCTGCACCTGGCTCAAAGACCACTCAGCTTCTTGAAGCACTTCATACCGCTCCCGCTGATCACCCGTCACCTCACTTTACACCAACTGGTCTTCTGATCGCCAATGACTCTGATCTTAAGAGAGCTCACTTGCTTGTTCACCAAACTACGAGAATCCCAAGTCCTTCGCTGATGGTCACAAACTTGGACGCCAGTCAGTTTCCACAGCTCAGAATCAGGAAGTTGAGCAAGAAAGGTGTCGAAGTTGGAGACAGAATCTTGTTTGACAGGATTCTGGCTGATGTTCCGTAAGTGGATCTTCTCAAGTATCTCACCATATCTTGCTGACTCTGCCTCTTTGTATACTACACCAGATGCTCTGGAGACGGAACTATTCGCAAGAATCCAGAAATTTGGCAGAAATGGAGTACTCCAGGTGGGAATGGTTTGCATGCGTAAGCAAAACCTTTGTTTGTTCCCGGATTTACGTACACATACTGATCACAATGTCTGTACAGCCTCCAAGTCCGAATCCTGAACCGAGCGATGTCTCTCCTCAAACCAGGAGGAAGACTCGTCTACTCTACATGTACCTTCAACCCCATCGAGAATGAAGCCGTCATTGCCTCAGCCCTGAACTCGAATCCAGACTTCAGCATCGTCGATGCATCCCATCTCCTGCCTGAGCTCCAGAGGTTCCCAGGTATTACTAGCTGGACTCCGGCAGCAACACAGGATACGATCTTATACAAGACTTATGAGGAGTTCATGGAGGCTACAGAGGACAAGGGAAAGGAGTTGAGAGCCAAGATGCAGAAGTCGATGTGGCCGCCGGCAAACGTGACTGAGTTGGGACTTGAGAAATGGTGAGCTTCACAAGCAAATGAATCCATACCTGATCGCAGTACTGAGTCTGGTTCCTTTTAGCTTGAGACTCTACCCTCACCTGCAGGACACTGGTGGTTTCTTCGTTACGGTGTTGGAAAAGAAAGAGCCTGTCGTTGAAGAGGAACTTGAGGAGGAAGCTGCTCCTGAACTCGCTCCTGTGTAAGTCATTGTCCTGCTGCTGTTCATGAGACTTTCACTGACATTCGACTCTGATCCGATCAGACCAACTGAGCCTGGTAATGCCAAGCGTGAACTCTCTCCAGAATCAGCTACCGTTGAAGAACCTCCCTCGAAGAAGTTGCGCGAGTCTGGTGAAGATGAGATCGTGGAAGAGAAGCCAGTTACTGAGGGCAAACCCGTGGTACAAATTCAATCATCAAAGAAAGTAAAGGCGTTCGATCCAACTTTCAAAGAGATGCCGTATTCCTACTTGAAGATCGATGATGCAGAGGTCTCTAACTGCTTGTGAGTGTCGTTCTAACTGTTTCGTTGTCTGTAAACTAATACTGGTCATTTCTGTTTCTTCGCTCACACCTTTTTTATAGCAACTTCTTCCAGCTCGACTCATCCTTCCCACGCGACTCCCTCTACGTGCGAAACACTACCAACGAGGCTCTCCGATCCATCTACCTAACTACCCCGCTCATCAAGAATATCATCACCCATAACGACTTCTCCCGCATCCGTCTTGTCTTTGCCGGCGTCAAGATTTTCAGCAGGCAAGGTCAGGACGCTGCATTGGGTGGACCAGCCTGTAAATGGAGAGTTCCGAACGAAGGGCTAGGTGCTGTGCTTCCGTATGTCAAAATGGATACAGTGTTGAAGGTTCAGCTAGACGAGTGCAAACCATTCTTCGAGAGACACTATCCTTTCGTGAGTGATATCACCTTTTCTATTCGCGCCTTGAACGTGTTGCTAACCACCAATGATACATCTATGGCCAGCTGGACTCCTTTGATAAACCAATCCGTGACAGACTCGAAGCTTTACCACTCGGAGCTGCTCTGGCTGAGATTCAGGCCGATCACATGTGAGTGTTTTGACCATAGTCTTGACGATGGGACCATACTCAGACTATGTATTGTCCTCTTTCTCTCGATATCAGCTTGCGACGAAATCTGATTGTACCACTCTGGAAGTCAGAGAAGTCCATGAACCTTATGCTGAACAAGAAGGAGAAGACGTGAGTTGTTGCTCCATCTGCCGCCTCGTTGTTCTCTGGCTCATCATCTTTTCTGCGTCTCCTGACTAAAGTGCTCTGTCGATGAGACTATTTGGAGCTGACATCCAAATCCCACAAGAGCCTTCTAAAAAACAACCTGCTGCGGCGAAGATGGATGCTGAGGGCGGGGATGTGGTCGAAGAGCCCTCGGAAGTTCAGCCAGAGGTCGATGATGAAGAAGCAACTCTCAACTTGTAACCAGTTAAGGCAGCTATTTTCTTTGCTAGATGAGACTTTGAAGACTCTACTACGATCGTCATCGCAAGGCGCTGTTGCACCGGCCGGCCGTTGCAACCGTCGAGATCTCTTTGGATACGACGGAGCGCTGCTTGAAATTGTTCTCCAAACGAATTTGTTATTCGCTCCACTTCAATTCTTCTACTTCCAATCATTTCATTCCCTCACCCGACGATTATTTATATTTATTTATTTATTTTGCAGTATTTCACAGTCAGTTGTGGCGTCTTACCTCCACTGCAAATCAGCAAGTGTTTCTACTTTCCTTCCTTACTAATAGAAAGGCATTGTTTCTACTTCTTCTTATAAATCCTCTGCGAAAAAATCGGAGATTTGCATCCGTAGACCCCGCTTGCGTTCGCTGTCGTAGTGATCCGTTCTATAAAAGGGATTGAGCCAACCCATTCGGATTTTTTTTACCGCTTTCTTCAAATCTCTAATCCAGCCTGATTAGGTGATTAGGGAAGATGCAGTCGATTCTTCTTCAGAGGTATTATTCAAGTAACGAGTTCAGGGAGCTTGTATTGGAAGATATCAAAGGGCAATCTGAAACTCGTACGGTCCCAACAAGTGACTTTTTAATCCGGTGTAGCTGTGAAGGAAAGCTGAAATTGCTCTATTTCCACTCTGATCAACCCAATAGCTACCAGTGTAGAAAGCTCAATAAGAGAGATAGGCTCGTCTGACGAGAAGGACAGGTTTTTAGTCAACTTCACGAGCAGGTCGGGAGCTAGCGACCACAACAACCCTTACAACTGGTCCACCTCCCGCAAATGGTTCTACACCTTCCTTATCACACAGATAAATCTCGTTGTCACTGCCTCATCCTGTATACAGGCCTCTGGGGAGGATGAAGCGGCTGCTTACTTTGGAGTGAGCACACAGTTGGTATGTCTCCCACGCGTCATTTTTAGAGGATTTTCTTTCGGCTGAACGTGCTTTCTTTCGCCTTCGTGTCAAAAGATGACCCTGGATACTGCCATCTTTCTCATTGGATTTGGAATCGCTGCACCGTTAGTTGCTCCCTTGTCAGAATTGTGGGGGAGGTGAGTACATACCGGGCTTTCACGATACGTCTCAACTTCGAACCTACCCCTTTGTGGTTTTGCTCTGAACAGAAATCCAGTATATTTTACAACTCTGAGCATGTTTATCCTTTTCGAAATCGGATCTGCGCTCACAACCAATATCACCGGCCGCATTTTCTGTCGCCTGCTGGCCGGCATGGCTGGCAGCACTCCTTTGAGCAATGTAAGACTGACTGCAGACATCATACATTGCGCTGCTAAGAGTAGAGCTGATGTAGCATTTCTCCTCAGATTGGTGGTTCCCTTGTTGACATGTGGCATCCAACAGAGATGATGATTGCTTTTCCAGTCTTTGCACATTTCGGAACTGTGGGCATGTGTATTGGGGTAGGTTTTCTTTCCTCTTTACTCCCTGAGCGGGAGCATCTACTAAACAGCGCGCTCTTTCATACGCAAAGCCCATCATCGGAGGCTTCATTGTAGAAAATCTCGGTTTCAGATGGATGGACTGGATTATTGTGATCTGGTGCGCTCTTCTCTGTTTCTCTTATAGAAACACTGACGGAGCTAACTTCCTTTTCTTTCCGGTAAAATGCTGAATCTAGGGCTGGCGTTGTTCTTATCGTTCTCTTCTTCCTCCTCCCTGAAACCTACGGCTCCGCTATCTTGCAGATCAAAGCCAAGAATGTGAGGAAGATCACTGGTGATGAAAGATGGAGAACCCCATTGGAGAAATTAAGAGAAAAAACCCCATTCAAGGAGCACTTTCTGGATGCCGTTTCGAGGCCGTACTTGATGCTGGTGAAGGAACCTATCGTGGCTTTTTTTGCTTTGTATATGGCTGTTGTTAGTCTTCCGAGCTGTTGAAACCTGAAGGAACGGAGTACTGATAGTTTCTTTTGCTTTGCCTTCTTCAGCTCTACATCGTAAGTTTGGAACTCAGCTTCTCCGCGAGTCTTCTCCTTTTTTTTATCCTTCTCTCTGCTCGTAGGTCATGCTCGGAAACCTCATCGCCTATCCCATCATCTTCGCACCTTACCACCTCAGCCTTGGCATTCAAGGTCTCCTCTTCGTCCCCGTCGCAATCGGCTTCGTCTTACCGCTGTCAATAGTGCACATTATTGTCAAGAAATACCGCGCGTTACAGAATGATATTGATTGTGACCCCAAAAGTGTCATTTCCAGGCCACCTCCTGAGGTAAGGACTTTCTTTCGTGGTCCAATAGGCTATTGTGCTGACGCCAATTGGTGCTTCGCAGTTCCATCTCAGACTCGCGATGATTGGGACGTGGTGTCTGCCAATTTCCCTCTTTTGGCTGTTAGTACTTATCACCTCAACTCTATTCATCTGAATGGATATTGCTGACCTTAACTCTATCACAGGGCTTGGACGTCCTATGCTAAACTCAGCATTTGGCCAGCTGTCGTCTCTCAACTCTTCTTTGGTCAGTCATATAATATGACTGGTTTCGTCTGATTTTCTCTACTAATCACTGTTAGGGTTTTAGGCATCGGCTTTGTTACCGTCTTTTCGTCCAGCTACCAATACATCATCGTGCGCCGTACTATCTCATCTTCTCCCTCTTCATCGAGCTGATTTGGGCGTATATCATTTTATAGCACTCATATCTCAGTACAGCTGCTTCGGGGTTGTCAACCTTGACTCTAGTTCGATATCCGGTATGCGCCCTCAGTGTAGTCTGGACTGCAAAGATGTTTGCGTCAATGGGTGAACATACCTTTCACCTTCCTTGCCAGTAAACAGCTGCTAATACTTTATACCTTTCCTCTCTCCAAAGGTACTCATTGGGCTTTGACCTTCTATGCCATTATCGCTGTGCTGGTAAGCTTGATACCGATCTTCTTCACTTTGCAGGGGAAGAAAATTCGTTCTTGGTCCAAATACACTCCGAAGTTACCTGGAGAGACGTAAGGTCCGTTGGATTTCGGTAGGAGATCATCATTTAAGATTGAATAGTGTTAATATTTATAGACTGAGAGGAGGTAGCATTGTAGCTATTAGATTAGATGAGCAACACCGCTGTGCATATCACATTTCCCATAGTGTAAACCCGGCAAAAAGCTTGCGGCTTATGTGTTCTTGTTTATAACACGCAAAAAGGGAAAACAACAGCGCCTGAAAGGAGGACTGCTGAAAACTACAAGTCGGAATTGGCGGTGATTGAACTCGATCAACAGCGTGTGAAACTGCAAGGGGTACGGACTTTACATCCCAGACATCTTCTCAAACTGCGACAGGACATCGACAGGGAGAACTGAGATGAGAAATGCAAAATATACTATTTGGAGAAAGCGCTCAACTCTGCTATGTATCACAACGCAGTGCTGTTTATTATGGCCTTTAGAAAGTCCAAAAGAACAAAAACTCTGTTGGTAAAGGCAGGAATTAGGAAAATGAAAGCAGTTTAGCGATCAGATGTGAAAAGTCCATCTGCTAACATCGGCGCCCTGCTAGCTCAATCGGTAGAGCGTCAGACTCTTAAAACAGTCAGCAGATGGCAAATCTGAAGGTTGCGGGTTCGACCCCCGCGTGGGGCTAAAGGCTTTCTTTTTTGCTGTTCTTTTCCGCGTTTGGAGCGGCGACCTGTGTGGCTGTCTTTTTGTTTACATTCTGGCGTTTTGTCCGCACACCTTCCTGTAGAACAATTTTCTATCGTTTTCCCAAAAAAAGGCAGCCACTGATTGAGATTCTAATACTTATCGTCAGAGGATTTGCTCAAGAAGGGGATGTTAAAGGCATTGGCAAGGTATTGTTGTGAAGCACGAAAGCAATTGCGCACGCCCTTCTGCGTGAAGTTTCGCCCTATGAAAGGAAACTTCTCAAAAGAAACAAGAAGATCTTCCAGGTACTTTCTGCCGATGAGAGCACAATGAAGGTTCGCTATTACCCGTATTGTATCAAAATGATGTGGCTAGTCGTAGATTATTTCAGACCTTTGAAGGAAGGTAAAAGACGCAAGAGCTCACCAACATCATCTCGAGCCGTATCATTCTCCATACCATGTCTTAGTGTAAGGTGAGGGCATTAGAAATATTGATGCTATATAGTTCTGAGCGTGGGAAAATGTCCTGCGCGGCTCGCAGCTTGTGGCGTCTCGCCTCGCTCAGGTACACCGCTGCAGTACGAGTGACAGTGTGTTCTCTCAGCAATCCTCAAGTTTTGGTGAGTCCCCTTTGCTGCTGTGTGGAAATCATGTTGCATTCTTAATAGTAACGTTGTTCTTATTCCTCGCAGTCAAAGATGGTTAGTACAGCGTTCATTTAACAGCAGGAACTCAGGGTCGAGCATCAGCGGTACTGGCACCACCAATCGACAGTAAACGCTTCAGTGTTGAAGGGTGGATATGAGTGAAGGTCTGTGTGGTGTGAGGCTGTAGTTAAGCTGGAATCTGGACGGCTGAGGGGACGATTTAGCAACACCAGCAGAACTACAAACCACCCAGCACTAGCTACTAGCTACCTCAACCTCAGCAACTTCGACATAGCTTCACTTCCACTGTTCACTCGACCCTGTGTTTCCTTAGCATTTTGTTTTGTTTGTTGGGTTTGGTGCTGGACCAGGTCAGTGAAACTGACGGAATTGTGTTTGAAATGACAGGCCCCAGTTGAAGCTCCATCCACCTTCAAGAGATTCGTCCAGGTCGGTCGAGTCGTCCTCATCAACGACGGACCTTCCAAGGGAAAGCTCGCTACCATTGTTGAGATCATCGACCACAAGCGTGTAGGTTTCCGTCTCATGATCGGTGACTTAAAGAAGCAAATCTGACCTGGACTGTTTCTTCTCACAGGCGCTGATTGACGGCCCAACCACCTCCGTCCCACGTCAACAAATTGCCTACAAGAAAGTCATCCTCACCCCATACCTCCTCAAGTCATTGCCAAGAGCTGCCTCTGCACCAGTCGTCAAGAAGCAATTCGAGGCTGCTGAGGTTGCTGCTAAGTGGGAGGCTTCCGCTTGGGCTAAGAAGAGAGCTGCCATCGCTACCAGACAGGCTTCCACCGATCTCGACCGATTCGAGGTCTTCCTCGCTAAGAAGACCAGGAGGGGTGAGTCGTATTTGCTTATGAATGCGTGCTACGAGGTCCTGCGTACTGACTGCATAACTGTTCTTCTATCGTATCAGACGCCGTCCGAAAGGCTGTCAAGAAGGCTAAGGCTTAGATTGATTAGGTGTCAGGCTTGGGTTTCTTTTTATGCATCACTACGACATGAATAGTTCGGCTGCACCTGCGCAAGGACAATTTGTTTGGTGGAACGACGGTCTGTCAGGCTAATGTTTCGCGCGGAATTTTGACAGCTGCGAAGGAAGTGCTTTGGTATCATTTGGATGAGGGATGAAGCAGCGTGCGCAGCTCAGTGAAGCAACAGAAACTGCTTTGCTGAAGATTCATCTTCCTACGGACTGCTGACTTGTGTACCACCACAAACTAACTGATACGATGCTTCGGAAAAAGAAGTTTTGAAGAAGAAACGAAAACGAGAATGGCTTGGTTTCCATCATTGTTCAAATGCGCGAACGGTTCACAAGACTCTTGATCAAACATTAAGCATGTTTTGCGGTAATGGTTTCGGGCGGACTAGTAAACCTCGCTTTCCATATCAAGTAGGTGCTACCTACTGCTATTGGTACCTACTCCAGCATCTCTGCTTTGGAGTTGCAGCTTCCTCCTCGCAACCTGACCCTCGATTTTCCATTCCTCCTTCTCAAACTGGTCATACTCCTCCTTATTGTCGATCCAACGTTCCTGTATTGAGCCGATGTCTCTTCCCAATCCCGGGACTGGTCCTGACGCTGAACTGAACAGTTGGTAGGAGTTTGGTGTTGTTGCTGACGGTGTGGCTCCGTTGATCGATGGTGCTGAAGGCGTGAAAATATATCCTGTCGCTTTATCTAGGACTCGGAGGAGATGAAGCATTGATGCTTTATCCTAAATGGTGATAGAGCGAGGCCTTAAATTAGATTAGAGAACAACGCGGCAGTTTGACGAAAGAGACTCACCTCTACAGCGACAGTTTCGAAGCCGACCAACCCGAAGTCCTGCACGAGATCACAGATAACTCTGTTCAGATCACTAAATCTCGCTAGCCTTGGATCTTTGTCAAGTTCCATCGCCAAGTATGAGAGGTCTTGCACCTCTGTGTAGAAGTCTAGGTTAAAAGCTGGGCATATGACAACAAGACTCCGTCAGTCTTGGTTCACACGAGCTACTAAAAAGACACAGATAACTTTGGTCGAAGATGTAGAAGATCCCTCACCTAGTTCCCCGAATTTGGTGATGATGTCCATCTTGCTGAGCACGTTCACATGAGGCATCTCCAGTTGCAACATTGTCCGCAGCGAGAGTAACAGAACTGAGATGTACTTGGCTGGGTCAGTGAGATATGATGCGTCTGATAGATGGACAGCTACGAGCTATAAAAATGAGTCCGTGTCGTACAAGTGAATGAGTCAGCTGTAAACGCGCAAGTTGAGATGTGAGATGATTGAGACTCAACTCGATAGTTCAGTTTCTGCAGCTTGTCCATTATCCGTTTCAACGAGCTATGATTTGTACTCAGTTCCACCTAAAGGGAAAGGTTACCAGTAGGAAGAGCCAGTCATCTGTTAGCGCCTTGTCGAACGAAGGCTGTCCTTAGTCGCAACTAACTCACCTGTCCAGCGATATCAAATATGTAATATCCGCCGTCAAGTTCCTTCAAACCCTCTTCCAACCAATCGAAATTTTCTTCCAAATACTCCATGCAATACAGCATGGCACCATTTGGACCTAATCCGAATTCATCCATGGCTGACTCGAGTGTTATTAGCGAGGAAATTGACAGCGAGCAGGGGTATGGCAGTGTTCCGTTGGCGGGATCGAGATTAATGATGTGTACTGGTCGATTAAGTGCTGTTAAGAACTATTGCAAAGAGGAGATACGCAAAGAAGACAAAGACGAGCGACTTCAGCCATGCGTCAGCGGGGGTGAGAGCTTAGAAATGAAGTAACGAACTTGATGCATGCCATAGCAATATGTGGATTTGCCGGAACCTGTAGAATAGCATAGTTCACATTCATTAAGTATCAGACAATCACTCGAGCTGCAGAGCTGGAGAGCACAACACCTACCTGGCGGTCCGACCACTAGCTGACCAAATCCTCCCCCAGACGAATTTGACATGCTCAAGGTTTTCAGAAGGAATCCCAGGAAGAAAAGAAACCAGAAAGTGATGACCTTGAGATTGTGAAGCCTCGAAGCTGCTGCTTTCGTCGAAGAACTAGAGAGTTCTCTGCCCTCCTTCGGCGATTACTAAGGTGAAGCGTAACAATATCGATAGGGACAAATCAGTGCCTCTGACTCAGAGTAATACTGTTCAGGTAGTGCTGAAACAAACAAAGACAGGGCTGCTCACCTGGATTTCAGTAGGCGACTCGTCCAAGCTTTTAGGATCAAGGATCAAGGATTAGGCAGTTCAAACCACAACACCAGCAGGATGAGCTTCTCTCTCGATACAAGGACCTTACCTTACCCAAGAAATCTAAAAGTTTACTGTTTGAGCTGGTGGAAGTCTGCGGCGTCCTGATGAGTTAATGCTAGACCGTGACCACTGAAATGTTTCACCTGGACAATGTGTCTCCCATCGCTTGGCCAGAGAAATACCCATTAGGAGGACAGGAATGGCCTTATCCTACTGTGTAAGCCGCACGATCTCATCCAATACGGGTCGTGTTTTCTGACTAGAACTGATTCTACAGGAAAGAGAAGGAGTCTGTCCTGAATCTGGTTCGAAGCAGATACCTGGAAACTCTGTGTTTGCCAGAAGTACGTTTGAACTATTTGCTGTTCCAACCTGCGTTTACGCTGACCCTTATTGAAAGTCTTTTGCACCCATGAGCTCGCTCCTCGAGACACTCTATGACTGTGGAACGCACGCCAGCTCAATAGCCCAACCTCATTCAGAACCAGTAAATTTGAAAATAGCTACTCCTTCAGCTGTGGATGCTCAGATGGCATTCCTGGAGTCCCCTTCAACATTACCTTCATCTTCACCCCTCCCTCACGCGCCGCCGACCTACCTCACCACTCTGCTTGTCACTATGGACAAGATCGCTTTCAAATACAGAAAAATTCTACCACCTCTACTCTCTGCCCTAATACTTGACCTCGGCCCTTTTAAAGGTGACGAAGATGACGAGGAGGATAAGAAGTTTCCCATTCCACAAGATGAATGGGACGCGATGCGCGTCGGACTAGCAATCTGGATCAAGAAATCTCAAAACGACTACGACATCAATATCCCAACAGAAACAGTGGTAGAGTCATCAAAAAGACCTCCAAAAGAACTCCTCCAGGCTGCCAAGAGTTATATTGAACACTTAGAGAAGAGAGAGGTGCTGCTTCAAATCCTCATCTTGCTTTTGATCCCACATCAGCCTCCAGCTGCACAGTATTCATCATGGGTAGTAGCAGAGTCATCTACTGATATCCCCTCTCAGCTTGTAACATCACCGAAGAAGCGCAAGAAGGATAAGAAGGAAAGGAAGAGCTCTAAGAAAGCCGGAAGTGCCAAGGGAGGAAGACAAGACGAACCTGTTGAAGAATCTCTGGAGCAGCTGACAGACAGGTTGTCAGTTTGGCAGGCGCTTGGCGGTTTGGGTGTCTTGGGCAATGAGAGCGATGAGCCGTCGATACTTGAGCAGAAAGGTGCCAAAGGTGGTACCAAGAACAACGGTGTTCCAGATGATGACGATACCAGAGACTGGGTTCAGATTTTCTGTCAGGATGTCGTCGAAGAGCAGTGAGTTTTCTCCCCCTTCCTGTATGGTTATAGTCTCCCACCCTTCTCATCTCGACTCCAGTTTCATCGAAACCCACTTCTCGTTCTGTTCCGCATTCCACTCAAAAGTATTTTCAACCACACTGGAGCCAACTCCTGCTGGAAAATCTTCCAGCTCAACCAAACAAACACTCCCGACAGATTCACCGATGACTGCTTGGCCACCACAAAAACGACCGAAGAAAGCGCTCGTCACCAAACCCCGATATCCCTTATCGACATCAATCCAAGAGCCATCGTCTGGTTTGGCCTTGAAGGCGATGTTATTACAACCTACATCGCGAAGTGCTTCCCCATCCAACTCACCAGCTAACAGTGCGACTGGGAAATCGCCAAATACCATCACTGGCTCTGGATCAAAGTCAGCATCGGCATTCAAATCCTCTAATTCCGGATCAATGACTACGATAGCGGCTGGAACGGGTACATCCACAACTGCACCCCAAGGCTTCAGGCGTCATGTTTCATCTTCCAATGTTGCCTCCGTCAGTTCCAAAAGTTTATTCAAAAACAGAGAGGTTGGAATGGCGAGGAAGTCCTTGTCTACAAACTCATCCAGCGGGAGCAGTGTCAAGGATAAGCTGCTGAGCGCTGGTGGTGTTGCAATTGGTGCTGGGTCGAGGAGGAAGAGTGGATTCTCGAGAAGTGGTCAGTCCGTTACCTCCTGATTCTGAAAGGGAGACTAATGATAAAATGATTTGATCTGTGAAGTTTCAACATCAGCGATGCCACCACCAGCTCTTGCTGCTCCGATTCGCAAGCTCTCCACCGGCTCTCTAGGTGGTGGTTCTTCATCGACATCGAATAACCACTCACAAACTCAAACACTCGTATCTGCAACCCCAGCTCGACCAGCTCCCAAAAAACCAATTTTTGGTATGATGATCGATAGCACACCTAAAAGACCATCGCCGACAAAGCTGTTTGTTGCTGAGACACCTGCGTCTAATTTCACTGCTCGAAGTCGAGAGTCGGATGATTTCCCCGAGTTCTTGAGTGAAACGCCAGCTAAAGGAAGATAGAATATGCGTATAAAATCTGTGCTTAAAAGCTTTAGGTTAGTCTGTTCTGTGTGTAGATTGCACGACCAGAGGCAGGCTAGGTAGAGGACACGGAAATTACAGAACGTGACATTGCCTTCACGTAGTATTCTCTGCTAGAAAACTCAAGCAAAGTGGAACGACAAACAGTGATACAGTGGACAATCCGTTTCGGGATCTTTCATCCCAGTACCAAATCCCATACCTCGCATGGAAATAAGACGAATATCAAAACAAACGCTTGAACAGGCTCACTCTTTATCAGGTTATGTCACAACCTGACATTCCTCTACATGGATCATTGGAAAAGTGAAGAATTGCGCTCTTCAGTAGAACAGAGAGAGGGCCTCGCTGTAGTCAAGGGGATCTTGGTATGGCTGAGATTTCGGTCGTGGCGGTGCCAACAAGCCCACATTCTGTAATGGCCTTTCTCTGGCATTTCCCGCTCCTAAAAACAAATAAGTTACTTTTTCTTCCTTCGCACATGGAAGGAAAAAAGAAAGCCTTTAGCCCCACGCGGGGGTCGAACCCGCAACCTTCAGATTTGCCATCTGCTGACTGTTTTAAGAGTCTGACGCTCTACCGATTGAGCTAGCAGGGCGCCGATGTTTTTTGAAGGGTCTCTTTGCTCCTGGAGGCTATTTTCAATTTTTTTTTCCTATTTCCTGCTTTAGACAACATGTTTCTTTATCGTTCTTTCGGTCTGAAGGTCCTGGTAAAACCCAGAAGTGATGAAATACTTTCCCACAACTATATTCTACAACACCTCACTCACTCCCCCTTTCCTTCTTCATCAGGATCACCCCCGCCTCCACCTTCATCATCTTCCTCCCCATCTGACACCCTCAAATCATCCTCCCTGACACTAGCACACATCAGCGCCTGACTCATCGCTACCATACCCCTCTCCTCATCCTCGTCTTCACCTCCATCGATACCTCTCCTTCTATATGCGCTGTCCCTCTCATCCTGACCATACTCACTACCCCAGTCACTTCCTCCAGTCCAAGGTGATGGCGATCGTGAGCCATCACCGTACTCGCTGCCGGCGGGTGTCGCAGGCCTGAACAACGGCGTTTCATTCCTCGCGTTTCTCGACGAGTTTCCACCGGCCCTCGACTGCGGCATCGCCGGTATCCTCGAGAAAGTCGAACGGGACCTAGATCCTGCCGGGCCCTTGAATTCAGAATCGATGGACGAATCGCGTGCTGGGAAGGGGGTTTGAGAGTCTGGCGTGCGGATGTCGCGCGTGGTGGAGCGCCGGTTGATGTTGGAGAAGTTGGCTGGGAGAGCAGGCCATGGCTCGACAACAACCACGAGCTGGCGACCAAAGATAGAGAAACCTGCAAAAGACACCATAAACAAGATCAAAAGTCTAAGTACGCAGCATAGAAGTTTGGTAATAAGGTCCGAACATACCATTGTACGTCAACTGCATCACAGGTTTCAAATCCCCCCTCCCAAACTTCTTCTCTTCGTCTATCTGAGCTAACAATGAGCTAATCTCTCCCAAGTTCCCGCGACTTGGCGTCGGGCCTTCGTTCGCATTGCCAAGCCCTGGCGCTATTGGGATCGGGATGTCATCGTCATCTGTTGGTTCTGGTTTGACTGGTGTAGGATTTGAAGGCACAAGTTCTGATGGCGGGGTTACTGTCGGTGCTAAAGGTGACTGAGGTGGCAGGCTGGACGCTAATCCAGTATCTATTGTTGGTTCGTCTTCGTAAGTTTCAGATTGAGGAGGCATGTTTTCAGCAAGATCTTCTTCATCCATTTCAGGAGATTCATCCTCGTCTTCATTCATCTCGATTTCAACGTCGTCATCTCCAATCCGATTCCCGGTCGACGTGCGCCATCGACTTCCCGTTCCACCACCAGCTTTGGCGCCTACTTTAACCTTGGGACCTCTATCTTTCTCCCGCTCTTTTTCTCTGATGCTGGACGTGAAAGCACGGCGTTTCCTCTTTCTTGAAGAGAGTTGTTCCGTGGGCACATCGTCATCTTCGTCGTCAACGTCGATCGGGACTGGCCGATCCACAAATGTTTTGTTTTTGAGAAGCACCACATGCCGTTGAAAGCTTGGACGGAGGAAGTAACAGAACTGGTATGATTCTGTAGGAAATAGAGGAGTGATCAGTTTGGAACTCCACGGAAGGCATTCTACACACGAAATGACTTCTACTTACCACCACGATGAACGTCGACTTGAGGTTCCTTCTTTGAATCCTGATACATTTCCTTGTTGATCTTCTGGACAATCCTGCGGACCAAACGGGATATAGGAAAACGTCAGACCAAGGCTATGCGGGTCCTAGTGTCAGCAGTTTTAACATACCTTGTCCTGAGATCTTCCAGAACAGACATCAAGATCCTATCATTCATCCATCTGACATGTGATGCATCGAGGTATACGAACAGCTGGAGGACGGTCGAAGCTGAAATCCTGAGGTAATAGGTGTTTCTAGTGGAGAATGGCATTTGCAGCCTTTTCAATTCACCGACTAGGATTCTCACACTTCCCTAGTCGATTGGTATCAGCGGGTATGGTGAGGCTAGGAGAGTTGCAGGTGATTGTGTAACTTCCTGATTTGACGACGTCGCTGTCGAGAGGAGCACCCGTAGTTTTCGCTCAACCACGCTTAACCAATTCTCAATAAATCGGAAGGATCCATTACTTTTACCCCCAGGATTGGATACCGGCTAATTTGTGTTAAGGGAGGAACTTTCCTATTTGCCTGGTGAGTTGGTCGTCGTGTACCTGCTACCTCTTCACCTCGTGCGTGAGACTCATTCGCATTCCCCTGCTTTAGTGAGGAAGTTGGCGCAATGTCTATCGACCTGGATTACAGCTTGTTATCAGATCCTGCACTGCTATCCAACCTGTTGACCAACCTGAATAGCAGCTTGGCTTCTACGAGCCTACCGTCGTACCTGGGACCAATTAGTATAACTGCACTTGACTTCGGGACTGACGCCCCCGAACTGGAAGTTGTAGGCCTGAGGGATATATTCAAAGAGTTCTTGGAGGTAGAAGATGAAGATAGCGAAGAAGAAAACGAGTACGATGATCAGCAGCAGGGGTTTAGAGAGGAGGAGGAGCATAGTGACTTCAGGGACGAGGATGATGAAGATGGTGACGGACAACAGAGTGCAGATGGGAGTGGTGAAATGAGCAGATATTTCCAAGAAGCTGTGGCTGTCAGCAATCACTCTGGATTGGGAGTGCACCCAAATGGGTCCGATCTGTTGTTCCAGCAACAAGCTTGGAGGGACCATGGTAAGTCCCTGCGGCTACTATGGTCAGACTTGATATTTGACATTGCATTCTTTTTTAGTGTTCCCGTCAACACCCATTCCGACGTCGTCATTCTATGCGACGCGCTTGGGTCTAGGGGGTCAACCGTCACTTCCTTCTCTCGCCTCTCGAGCACCCTCACCGTCACCCCCATCTTTACCGCCTCCGCCTCCAGTACCACTTCCCAAAGCGTCATCGTCTGCCTCAATTCCATCTCTTCAACTGCATCTAGCCTTATCTCAACTTACCAAGACATTACGACTTTCAATCTCTACCTCCCTTCTCATCAATCATCCGAGCCCCAAATTCATGACTCTGCCACTCAGCTTGACAGTTACGAAGCTTCATCTCGAACTAGGCCTCGTGGTCGCGCTACAAGCGCCTGGCGAAGTCCCAACATCATCCCATTCAACGCAAGCCGGCGAAGACAACGAAACTATGCCAATGCACCACATAGACTCTCCACCAAATCCTTTCTATGATGATCCCATGTCAATGCATGGTGGAAGATCTCAGAGGGGTGCCAGCCCTTCCGTAGTCGGAGGTGGAAGTCATTACGGCTCGTCGTCACTGCCTCACTCACAAACTCCGCGCTTTGAAATCAACCGTCAAAGCTCTTACACAGGGAACTACTCCTATCAAGCTCAAAGACAACCCTCCCAACCTCTGCTTCCACCCCCTCAGCCAGCGCGCGTCTCTTCAAAACAACGCTCCAAGATTCATCTGACGATCCTCGATCCTCAGTCGCCATTATTCACCTCTCAGCCATCTTCAACAGCCCCACCATCCATGCGTGGAACGCTACTCTCAACACCGTTCGTGGGAACGACGACGACGCCGTCGAACCACACGCCGACGCATCACCCCCTTGATCCTTCAGGAGGTCAGAAGCCGCTGCCGATAGGTCACCGGTTGATTCCTTCGCTGGAGATCGAGAGTGAGATTGGTCAAGCCACAGGATTAGGGGGAGGTCTTGGGATGGACAGCAATGGGCATGTGCTGAGGAACGTAGCGAAGGTGGAGAGGTTCGTCGGCGAACTCGTGAGGGACACTTTGGTTCGTGAGGTGAGCAGCCTCCTTTCCTTTTGAACTGATAGTCTAAATGATAATTGTAAATTGACTCTCTTTTGTTTGATTTTTTCGTTGATGTTGCAGTTGGTGTGGCCGAACTTCCAAACGATAGTCTTGTAAGCTTCCTGAATTCAGAGGGCTACACAACAACTGTATCACGTATGTAATTCAGTTGATTTGTTACAAGATTCACATAGAAAGGTTGTAGGTATCCATCACATCTCTTCGTCGTATCAATCATCCTCTCCATCGTCAAACCAGCACCCCTCGTCTAGTAGTTGTCTTCGTACATGTTTCTGCTTTTCCTGGGACCATCGCTACTTCCTCCGCCGATCCCTTCCATGCCACTGAATCCAGCATCGAAATCATCCCCTATCATTCCTGCTGGTCCCCATCCAGCCCCCCCTCCCGTCATACCGGCAAGACCCAACTCGTTAGCCTTTTTGAGGAACTTGTCGCTCTTTCCGTAATCACGGTCTTTCTCCCAGAACTCGGTCGCGACGCGCGTCGCGAGACTCGTTTTGTGTTTTAAGAGAGATATCGTGTCGGCATCGGAGAAGTGTTTGAGCGATGAGAGTGGGGAAAATGTTATTGAGTCTGGTGTAAGAGTTGCGTTGAGAGCCTGCTCGTCGATCTGCAAATGAAATCAATTCCGTCAGCGAAGGTGCGCATAAGATTCGGCAGCAACCGAATCTTTCTCACCATTTTGAGAAGAGTTTTCTTGACTTTAAGGACTGCTGTAGGATGGGCAACATCTCCTTTGTTACCACCTTTAACCATGATGACCAAATCATTGATTGAAGTCTTTGAGTAGACTTTCGTCAAGTTCAAAATTTTGGCTTCGTCAATCTTTAGCAAGACGTGCTTAACAAGACCAAATGTAGCGTCCTAATTAAACAGAGATATTTTGATAAAATGGAAGGTGAACAGCTCGATAATACGCAAGAATTAACTCACATTGACGAACGTTGTTTCGTTCTTGGAAGCAATGTCCAAAACTGTGTTGAAGTCGCTTCGTTCCCAAGCAGTGAAGAATGATTGATAGATAGGATCTGCAGACTTAATCGCTTTTGAGACGCCAGAAGATGTGTATTTAGGTAGGTTCGTTTGCTTCAACGAACGGACATGGTTGAGCGATTGTCAAATTAACTCGCTAATTTTCAAGAAAATGAATGCTCACCTCTCCGTCGTGTAAGATAGAAACAAATCCCAATCTCTTCCAAGCAGCGACCTGTAGAGCACTCGCGCTTCCGGTGTGCGCAGGAACGGACGAGATGGCTGTGACGAAAGCAATCTTCGCTTCAGCCCATTTTCTCAGAGCACTGAAAATCATTCCAGATAGATAGAAGTAGCCGAGAACGTGAGAGGCATGGAGGCCGAAGTTCTGCAAGAGACAAATGAATGCTTAATGTCAGTTGAGGGGATAATGATGTCGATTTAACAGAAACTGACGTCTTTTAGAATGGTATGGATGTCATAGGTGATCGCCGGTAGAGCAATATGGTACTGTTTAGTGATGAGGCAGGACTGGCAGATCAATTTGACGGAGAAAACTGCAGGTTAGTAACGCGTGTAGCATCTCACGGAAAGGCCTTAGACAAACCTCGAGAAAGAGTGGATGTATGGAAGTGAGAACGCCATAACGACCATTTGTAAGACCACGAAGAAGCAAATTGAGAATTCCTGGTAAGTGCACAGCCTGAATTGGGAGAAGCACCAGACAAGTGTAAGCCATCAGGGCAAGAAGATGGCAGAGCTCGATCGAAACGCTCACCGCTGCCGTCTTCTTCCATATCCTGACTGCATTTTCAGCGATGTAATTAATTTGTGGAATGAGAGAAGATCCCCTTTAGCGGGAAAATGGAACAATGAGTTTTGAAACGAATCCTCGAGTGATAGCTGCGAGACATACCAAGCTTCGGGATTCGATTCGGCCATCGACCAGAGAACTTGGAAGGGAGGATAATAGGGAGAGGCAGGAACAAGACGAGCGGTGCTGGTAGAAGTCAAAAGCGTGTCAGCATGGTGCTGGTAAGGGAGAGGTTGCAGCCGGATTTCTGAGACGATCTGACACTCGTCTGATTGTTCATCTGATCAGATTTGTTCATCAAACTCAATAACTCATTCCGGACCCTGCAGAGGAGTTTGTGGAAGGAGTCCGTCTTGAGATCAAGCCAACAAAAGCTGACGCACTTTGCAGGTGCAATCCCACGGAGGACGTGAGGCTCCTGAAAGCCTTACGCTGTACATCCATGGAAGAACACCCGACATCTCTAACGAAAGCACTGACAATAGAAACATGTGCTAGAATAGGGATGGAAAGAAGTATTGAGCTACTGACAGGATGAATATTCCCAGCCAAATGAACTCTTTTGGTCCCCTCCAGTCTATATGAAGCAAAGGATCTGCATTACTGTTCAGGGGAAGAAGCAGAACAGCTGCTGGGATATTAGCCAAGTACTTTAAGAGGTTGATAGGCTTCTCATCGCTGGGTGCGTTCGCGACGTTGATGACCACCGTCAAGAGCTCGTCCATCGTAGCTGGCAGGTGGATCTGCTGAGGCTGAGAAGACATGCTCGAGGGTATATACGTATCTATCAGACAATTCTGTCCTCTGCTACAAGCTGGGTGCCCTCTGGACCCTCGGCTGGCGGATTTCCTGACCTAGGGTTGAGATCGTGGGAGCAGGTGGTCGTTGCGAGGCAGACCGCAAGGTAGGCTCCGACGCTCAACGAACTTTGAAAGGTTGAACTAGTCAGATACCCAGTGTGGAATTTGAAACAGCTCAAGCCCCATTGAAGGGTTTAGGTAATCTATTCACTGGATTAGGAGCTGCCTGACAAAGTGAGCTATTGGGAGACCTCTCTCCAGCGGCCGGTGAGTGAACCCACCTCCTACCATCCTCGCTGTATATGCCTACCCATTTCTCCTTCTCCATATGAAGTGGAATTAAGCTGCATATTGGACGATCGTTTGAATTGGGGGTGGGCTTATATCTGTTCTGAAGAGACACAAATCTCATTGCTGGAGACTGGTGAAAGGTAAGCATGTTCCTGCTTGCACGATGCTTTCAGAGATTAGAGCACGTAATAAGATTATACCTCTCTCTCTCTCTCTCATACACTCTCTCTCGTGTATTCTATGCTCTTCAACGCACTTTAAGAACCTCCTACTGCCCCCCTTCACTGCGAATTTCATTGATCTCTGGCATATCACTCTACATCTTGCACCATAGAAATCACTCACCATGCGACGACGAGCTGGCCTCCAAGCACTTTCTACGAACACTTCCTCATCCGCCGCTTACTCAACCCTATCCGCTGCGATATCAACGAATCAACTTGAGAATCTCAAGGCGCAGATGGACTCTTTCCGAACGGCACTTCGAGAATTCGCTACTAAACACAGGCAGGAAATTTTGAAGGACCCTATATTTCGGATGGAGTTTCAGGTGAGTTGGCGTCTCTGCAACAATAAGTTCGTCGCTGAGGTCTTTTGACGTGATCCTCTTCCGCTTTGATGCCATTTCGTCGCCTTGCTTATCAATAAGAAAATGTGTTCAGCAATACAAGTCGATCCTTTGAGTGGTCCTTTACACCCCCAATCAACATTTTGGTCGTCTCTTCTCCCCTCTTTCTCCGACTGGACGTACGAGCTTGCCATCCAAGTGATTGACATCTCCATCTCCACCCGCCCTATTAACGGGGGAATCATCCCTCTATCTGATATTGTGCGGAAGATATGCGAGATTCGAGGGTTAAGTGAGAAGAATGGTATCAGCGAGTCGGATGTCGAGAGGGCCGTCAAGACATTGGGGCCGTTAGGGTCTGGTTTTGAGGTCGTCACTCTTGGAGCTGGGGGTGATGGGAAGGGTGGAAACAAGGTGATTCGAAGTGTATCAAGGGAGTTAAATCCCGATGAGGGGTCGATGATTAACTTCGCGGTTTCGTGTGGTGGGAAGGTGAAGGTTTGGGACGCGATGAAGAGCCTAAATTGGAAAGAAGGCAGAGTGAGGACGGTACTAGAGGAAATGTGTGTGAAGGGTGATGGAGTATGCTGGTTTGATGATCAGAGTGACGGTGGAGACAGGGAGTATTGGATTCCCGGCGCGATGGAATGGGAGAGCTAATCTGTAGTTTGAGCTGTCATTGTGTATATGTGTTGTAGTATCGGCAGTCTGTTCGTCACATCACACCAAGTGGAGCAAATAAGGATGATGAGGCTTCTTCCTGTCACTCTCTGTAGTGCTGTTGGAAAGCTCTTCCTGTCCGCCATTGTCGAACCCAGCCGAAGTTCAAGAAAGTTCCAAACATCATCCAGTCGAGCTGTGATAAATCACCACGGTTTCTAGGTTCTCACTAGGTGTCTTGTAATGACGATGATGAAGGTGAGGTTCTCTACTAAGGACACTTGATTTCATTCGAAGCTTCAAGACGTGGCTTTGAGGAAAGAAGAGTTTGCGATTAGTGATAGTGAGCTCTCCGAATCCATTCAGAGAGCCTTTAATTAAGGTAATTCCTTTGCTTGAAATCTAGGACTATATTGTAAGTCAACTTATTGTATCAGGCAAGTATGAAATGAAAGTAGTAGCGTCAGAGGAAGTAATGTCAACTAAAGAATCAATTCCCTAATCATCAAAAACCAAGGTGCAACGATGCAGAAGAGGATAGTCTTTAGAAGATAGAGAAAAGGGAAGGGGAAACGAGAAGAGAGTTGAAATAAAAATGAAAAGTAAATATTCTGAGACCAAGGGGAATCGAACCCCTACCCACTGCTCACCGAAGTGATTAAACCCTCAAATGGAAGGCAGCGATGATAACCATTTCACCATAGTCCCTTATTGACGGATTCAAACACACATCTCAATATGTAAGTAAATTAGCTTTCAAGTCCTGTTCTCAGCGTAGTCCTTTGTTTTCTGCCCATTCACACACAATAGCCCAACTAGGAGACATGTTGCTGGTACTTGCCAAACAGGAAATGACCCTATATATCTATCTGGAAACAAACCCAGATCAAGGGGGTCTTCAGTGATCGATTCTTGTTTGTTTTGTGACTGACGGCAACTACAAACTAAATCCACGCGTCTATGTCTACTGGGTGTGTAAAACACCTATCCAAGGAACCTTCTCATTACCTTTGGGATCTTCCAGGCGTACGTAGGTTTAGAATCAGACCCAGAAATGGACTGCACTGATCAACCCACCTGCCAGCTCGCATATTGGAGGCCAACAGAGCTTAGGAGGAGACGCCGCGTTGAGACTGGGTTCGTAGCCATCGGATACGATGTCTGGCAGGAAGGAGTTCATAAGGTCAGCGGTGAAACGACTTCTTCACTGCTTGCGATGGAGAGCTCCATTGATTGTTCCAGATGTATCGACGAACATCTCGCCGCGCAGGCTCCTTTCTGCATTTCTAAGATTGCGCTATCCACAGTATTCAAGTTCTTGCGACATGCTTTCTGCGGGAGGTTTTTTTTTTTTGATTTTTTATCATCGCATAACTATACGTTTATTAAGCGACAACCCTATCCCTCTCCTCACCAGATCATGAAATCTAACCAAGCAGCCGCTCGATTTAAGCAGTAACTTGCCAGATTTTGCAGGTGTTGTCGGTGAAACCGGAGTACAATGTCTGTCCATCGGCGGACCAGGCAAGGGAGGTACATTCGATCTTTCTTCCATCGGTGACTTCTGGGGTGAGGTCATCGACGATAGACCTGAGAAGCAAAGTTGGAAGAATGGTGAACAAACGCAACAGGAAACAAAGGCATGACAACTTGCAAACTTACTTTGACTCCAAATCGAAGATCTTGATTCCGGTTGAAGTAGCAGCACACAACCAGTACCTGTTAGGGCTGAAGACCAAGGCGTTGACGATGTCACCTGCTTCCAAAGAGTAGAGGTGCTTTCCGTCGTTAAGATCCCAAAGCATGGTGATTCCGTCCTTTCCACCAGAGGCGGCGAGGGAACCATCTGGGGAGACGGCGATGGTGTTGATGTATCCAGTGTGGCCGAAGTGGTTGGTGCGGAGTTTGCATTTGGAAAGTTCCCAAACCTAAGATCACACGCAAGAAAGAGTGAGATGTTAGTTTAACATTGCACATATCGTCGAAGGGAACATGTTGGGGAGAAGAATGAGAAGAATTGTTGTGTGGTAGATAATCAGAGATCTTGGTGATAAATTGGATTCTCATTGGCATAGATGGTGCCTCTGAAGTAGCAAATATATATCGATACATCATTTTGCTTTTGGGGGTGGTTTGAAATTGCTGGATCGCCGAAGTGTTGCGGGGGTGATGAGGTTACATCTTTTGTATAGAGAAGACTAACCTTAACAACCTTATCCCATCCGGCGGAGACGATAACTGGGTTCAATGGGTTGGGGGAGAATCGCACACAGGAGACCCTAAATAAGGCAGAATGGTCTCAGCGGTTAAAACCAACAGCAGGCACCGGCGGAAGGCGCTACGTACCATTCGGAGTGACCGTCCTCCTTGATGTCGAACTTGCACTCTCCGAGGGTGTTCCAAAGCTTGATGGTCTTATCACGGGATCCTGAAACGATCTGTCTGTTATCAGCGGAGAAAGAAACACTGTAGAATGCCAAACCAAAAACAATTTAGTCTCAATTTTCATTCATCCACCGAGTTGTGGAAGGCCACTCACGAGAGAACATCGGCGGTGTGTCCAACGAATCTTCTGGTGGTTAATCCTGTGTTGAGATCCCAGAGACGGAGGGTGTGGTCCCAAGAGGAGGAGAGGGCGAATTGACCGTCAGAGGAGATGACAATGTCGGAGACGAAGTGGTTGTGCCCGTGCAAGATCTTCTTTGGGAAACCGTAAGATCCGTCTTCGCGAGTAAGTTGCCAGACAATGATGGTCTTGTCTGAGGTAGCAGTTGAGGTTGTCGAAGTAAACAAGGAATTGTCAGTTTTGAAGTTTCTCAAATTACATTGAATCATCCTTCACAATCTCCTTCCAGCCCAACTACAGTCCTCCAGCTTAATTCTACTATCCAACTGGTCTATCTGATGAGTTGCTGAAGGTCCTAAAGGCTGACTAGATCCCTGATTCAATTTGAGGTTTAATCTTGAATTGCTGAACCTGATTCCAACTTGTCCTACCGCTCCTTCTACCTCACCACATACCCCTGGCCATTTAGTTGAAGGGAGAAACGCACCTCTGGAAGCAGTCAAGATGACATCTGGGTTCTCGCTGCTGGTAGCGATGGCGGTGACCCAACCGGAGTGACCCTCGAGCGAACCCTTGAAGGAGAGAGATTCAGACATTTTCTAGAAATTCCCGTTTGGTTACAAGTCAGTTTTCACGCAGCGATAGCAGCAGCTCTCGATTCGTCGACTCACAGTGTTAGAGAGATTCCTAGACTACCAGAGACTCAGTGCGCCGTGCTGAGAGCCTTCGCGGAGGGCGGGACCTGAAACCTCATTTTCCCACGCCCAAAACTATACATTGGCAACACCCTTAGTTCGGTACTTTTGCACGGATATATAAATTGAATGAAGAATATAGTGCATTGTAACTTTGAAGCTTTGGTCAAGATCCATTCGAGCTCGAAATAGTCGATTTAGCGAAAGTTTGTGGTTTGTTTACACTATTCATTTATGTCGCAATTCTTTCAGCATCGAGACCGTCAATCGTGAGATGAACCATAGCAGTTCAAATGACGCAAGAAAGTATCAGTAGGCAAAGAGAGTGACGATAAGGGTATAGCAAGGGTATGGAATGTGAGCAAAGAAATGTTCTGATGAAGGCGAACCGTCAAAACGGATGCTGGTGTTGGGTAATATGGGTATCAATAAGTTGGAGGGAGAGAATGATGTTATGTAACACGAAGGGTAAGGTAGACGGATAGTTCACGAGCAAGCTCGGAGGGCAAGGAGGAAAAACAAAGGCGAAGAAGTAAATACAGCGAAGAGAAGAATGATCACGAGTGACCAGAAGTAGAGAAACTATCACAAAAGTGAGAGAATCAATGGAACGGTGTTCATCTCCAAGTACCACCAGGCGCTTTGGAGCCTCTCAGCGTCTCAGCTAGCCCGAGGTAGCCAGTGGACGATGCAGTTCCCGAAGCAGCCATCTGCACTTCTCTCGAAACGGTAGGTGCCATGTATGAAGGAAGAGAACCACTGATGGTGGACATTGATGGCCTTGACTTGATCACCGTTGCATTTGCACTGCCTACACCACCATTCATGGACGACATACGTCCTGACGACGGCCTCTTGTTTGGTGATCTCGTACCGTTGGCAGTTTCCATTAGAACTCTTCTCGCTCCACCACCCAAGATGCTCTTTGACGCAGCGGCAGCGACCGCAGCTGATGTTGGTGACACGACGCTTGAGGGTGATTCGTTTGCGCCGCTTGAACGGCCGTTATGTTGAGAGCCAGGTGGAGAGTTGTGAGAGCTTGTGGGAATTAAGCTTGTTCTGCCCTTCTTTCTCTCACTTCGGACTGGACCAATCGAAGTGCGTCGTTTACCAGGGGACATGACCGCTCGAGGAGGAATTCCTACCACAGAACGAGCTTTCGTGGTTGACGATGAGGGCAACGATGATAGCGGGCGAGAGGGTGGTTGAGAGAGATAAGAGACGTCGCCTGCTGACATGGACGTGTTGCCGAACATAAGCGACCTACTGGTGTTACCAGCGATGGACGAGCGTGGCTTGTGAACGCTGAGCGGTGGGAGTTTGAGACTACTTGAAGTGAATGGTGCGTATGTGGTGTTATTAATTGAGGTCGATTCGGAGAGGGGACGTTTTGAGACGGGAGATTCGCCCTCTTCAGCCATCGAGCTCAGAGCGTTGGCCTTTGTGGATTTCAGGAAGTTGGGGTTCATTCGACCACCACCACCACCGATGCTGACTCTCGATTTTGGAAGAGTTGGCATTCTGTAAATTGGTTGAGGACTGACGTCTGAATCAGCTTTATCATCGATCCAATCGGCGTCTGTATCTGTCTCTCCAGGTGAGAACGCCTCAGATGAGGATGTTCGAGCTCCGTCGTCGATGTCTCCTTCACCAGCTTCATCTCTCCAGCGAAGTGATTTTTGCTTAACATTATTAATGAGCAGGTTACTGTTAGTCTTCTTTGGAGTGTTTCCCTTGACAGGCGATGAGCTGAGAAGTCGGGCTGGCTTAGCGACCAAGATCCTTCGAGGCGAAGCCGACAGTGCCGATTGTTGAGCAAATGACTTCGGACCACCAAGGCTGAGTGAGCTTCGACGAGGTTTCTGTTTGTGAGAGACGACGGGAGGGGCGTAGTGTCGGACTGATGGGAGACTGAAGGACGAGCTGTTGAAAGATGAGAGTGCTGATGGTTGGCCTGCAACTGGAGCACCAGATGAGCAGCCAATCAAAGCAGAGAAAGCTTGATCCGATGTAAGTGACAGCTGCTTCAGCGAAGTGGCGACGGACAGGACTGCTTCTGGGTCAGTGGATGAGGATTCCAAAGCCTCTTGTCCCTCCTTGATCATAGTGGTTGATCGTCCCAAAATGCTGAAAAGTTGAGCAACCATCCTGGCTTGATTCTCCACCACCGTCTTGAGTTCCTTCTCCCTTGTATCAGCCTTGACCAGCTCCACTTCTGCCTTCGAGCTCTTGACCAACACTTTGATGAAATCTGACCCAATCTCGTCCAATTTTTCCATTCGTCTCTCACTAACCGCCCTCAAGACACCTTCTAATCCAGCAGCTGGAGTGACACAGCTTCTTGATCGATTCTGCAGCTCCGAATCGTGTCGCAAGCTGGCTTCGTCCGCTGCGATGAAACTCTTGAGACAGTCGCGTTCAGAGATGATGTCGGCTGGGAGTTGCTGTCGTTGAGATAGTTCCTCAATCTCTAAAAGTCTCAACCTAACCGGCCTAATTCGAGCTTCAGCTGCAAACAGTAACACTTGACAAGCTACACCGTTCATGATGGATACTTTGGTAGTGTCGATTTTGGATCTGAGGTCGGTCGTTGCTCGATCAATTTCAGCTTTCATCTCTTGTTTCCTTCTTCTTTCTAGAGAGACATCGACACTTCCCTTCTGGTCTAACCTAGCCTTCAGATCGGCGTTGGCAGCTTGAAGTGCGCTGATTTTAGTGAGGTATTGAGTGATATGATTGCCGACGTTATAGCTGTTTGAGGATACCTTGGTAGAGATTTTCTTGGCTCGATTGGCGTACTGGAGAGTGTTGAGAGTGTCTTCGTAGTGTGCGGAGGATGGTGACACACACACTATCATAGCTGTTTTACAATTCCCACCGAGGGAGAACTTCAGCAATCTGGTAAGTTTGGAGTCTCGATATGGGACGTGGACTTTCTTGTCCTGTGGCCTACAGCTGTTGGTTCAAAAAGTAGAATCTGGTCAGAAAAGTACCCAAGCCTACGGCGATGAAGCCGGAAAAGATAAACTTACAGCGCGTTGATACAGTTTCCAAGAGCCAACAAACTCTTGTTGATCGCACTTCCCTCTTTCATCCGGTCACCCATGTTCTTGGTTGCGGAAGCCCTCTCACTACCTGCCAAATCAATGATACTCAAAGTCGCCATTGTATGGTCGGTACTCATCCCCCCATTCTCCAAATCGACCTCACTGATCACCTTCGAACACTTGACATTGATTTGCAGCACGGCATGCGATCGCGAACTAGTTGCGTTGGCGTGTGTTGGAGATTGAGCTCGACGTGAGTTTCCGACGAGGATGAGTTCGAGGACTTCGGAAGTCGATTTGGGTGTTCGTTCAGAGAGAGCAACGACAGATATTTTACGTGCTTCGTCTTCTCGCATTGCGAGCCCTCCTTTGGTAGTGACAGTGCCTTCTTCGATCAGGAGGTCGCGGATGATTTCGTTGTAGATTTCGAGGTACGAGAGGGAGATAGACACGTTGAGATCGTCTTTTTTGGATTCGATCAGTCGGAAGAGTTCTTCCATAGTTTTGACAATGATACCGGGCTGTTCTGTCGTTCCTGAGATCGTGTGAGTTTTACCACATCCTGTTGCCTGGGTAATAGCTGAAGTGTCAGCTTCAAGCATAATGACGACACAACAGTGCAATACGAGACCGCTTGGAAGTAGAAGTGAGAACAACTTACTCCATAAGCAAACACAGTTGCGTTGAAACCATCCAATAGACCAGGCAGCAGATCCTTGACGGTCCCATCGAATACCTGATCCTGCGTAGAATTCGGCCCGTACACCGAATCGAACAGAAACCTGTTGCCAATAAGGGAGCGATCAGAGACTTTATTCAGGTTTGAGGTAGAAGAGAAAGAAGAGAAAGAAGAGAAAGCGCGATATACCGTTGATCTTTGTATAGAGGTCTTGAGCCAGGCGCGCATCGGAAAGCAGTCGCCTGAGCAAACTCTCTTACTGGCCCCGTCTCGGCTTTATCAAACACGAGTGTCCTATGATCTAGCACATCTGCATCCCACATCAACACAACGAAGCCAGAAAAGAGTTAGTAACGTCAGGTTCAAACACAAGGTCGTGAGGAGTAACGCACCGACGACCTGCCTCCACCCTCGCCCGTGGTTCCCAGCTAGGGAAGACTGCTTCTTTGGAGTACCAGCCAAGTTTCCATCTCCGAAGAATGGCGTGTCTTCATCCCTAGTCTGTATCTTGAGGGCTTCGTCTTCCGTGAATGGCCGACAACGGACTAAACCAGCCAGCCAAGAGTGCATCAGCACATCGGTACTTGGAAAAAAAGCCTACACAAAAGCTCCCTGTAGAGAGTGGAGGAGTGGAGAAGATTAGGGAAGGGACGAACCGGCAATTCTGATTGAGTTATCTGCCATGACTCCGTGCGTTGTTCGAGCTCAATGCACAGGACCACACTGAAGCTTTAGCGGAGTCAATGACTTGTCCAATATATTCTTCTACTCGTACTACTAGGAACCTGCTTGAGATTTGAAGATGGGTTACGGTTCACACGTTGAATGACGGAGGGCAATGTTGCGTTGAATGAACGAAACTTGCTCGTTTGTCTAGGGTTCCTTCCTCTCTAGAGCTTCAGAGTTGAAATTCTGCAGTACTGAAAGAGCTTCAGAGATGAATTCGGTGTCCTGCTGGACAACGTATTGGAGAGTTTTGTTTTGGTTGAAGGAGGGGAAGGGGAAGCTTTCTTTAGACGCCTTACTCAACATAAAATCAAGCGTGTGAGGTTTTTTTCTTCTAATTTCTCTGTATTTTTAAGTCGACTGGGGAGAGCTCAAACTATCTAGAAAGAGTAGTTAGGCTATTTGAGAAGATGAAGAAGGAGAAAAGAGCGATATTCTGGTCGTATCGACTTTGGGTTGTGTTTTGGTTGCGTATCCACGTTACTTTCAGCAATCAGCTCGACAACGGTAAACTGAATACCAAAATATCGACCCAATGAGCAACTATCGAATCCAACTCTTGATCTACTAGCTATGCTTTAACCAATAGTTCTGTGGACGACCGGAGAACCTATGAAGAATGGGACGATCGATGCAAAGCTGCTCTGCAGATTTCGAGCAGCGCATGGCAACCTGAAACATTGATTCGAGGTAAATGCGTTCAATGGCCAACAGAGCTCAAAGTAGGTGCTGGACGATGGGGATGGTGCGCTGGCCCATTGTTCGGCTTGATATGTCGATTCACTCAGCCGAAAGAGCCTTTTGCTGAAGAATGCCAACGATCTGGCTCATGCAAGAAGCGAACATTTAGCTCCAGGTTGTAGTACTCCTTTACAGCAGAAAAATCCAAACATACCGGTTCATCGAGCTCATTTTCAGAGGTTACAGCTCCTTGAAATCTCTCTGCCTACCTAAGCAAGATTTCCATCGTTTTGACCACGTTCTATCCAAGCACCAGCGTCAGCAGTACCAGCGGATAGATCATTAGTGATGACCTTGTCCAACCCTTCCTTCAGGGCGTCCAAGCCGTTCCTGACAACTTCAACCTCCCTTCCCAATGTATCCAACTCATTCCCCTTCTCCAATGACGTGACCTTCCTTGTCAAGTGTACGAAATCGAATGACTGCTCAAGCGTCTCCTTAGGCTTTGACGACGGCGTGGGGGTGACGCTGAGCCTCTCGAGCGAGGAGAAGAGTGGGTGGTTTGATGGCAGGGTAAGAAGTGCTGATAAATCTGATGGGAGAGATGAGAGACTGGAGGATGACATTCTTCGAATGAAACCCGGTGAATGAACCTTCTGGGTGCTTTGGCAGTTGGGAGGAGCAGTCCAGCAGTGCGCAGAGGGAGCCGCTCCTAACGTCCACCTTGAATTTTGGCATCTATCCAGGAGGTTCATTCGAGCATCAGAGAACTCAGATTTAGATAAAGAATCAGTTTGCCATCTCGCCAAGTATGTTGCTCATCCCATTCCATCTCGATCGGACGAATTCCTAACTCACTAAACTGGCTCGCCGTCATACCTGCTTCTTTTATTTCTTCTCAGCATCGCCTTCAGTATTAAGGTACAGCTCACAGCATAGTACTACGAAATCGATACTACTGTTTCCCTGGTTGCAATTAGACATTTCAAACGAAGCAGAACAGTCGGACGGCCCACCGAAAGGAAGAAGGGCTCTAGGTAGTTTTCTCGGAGAAGGACTAGGAAGATCTATAGACCGACCTTACTGACTACCAACAGTCAAACTGAAGATGAACTCTCTGTTCTCTGTAAGTCCCTTCCCTGTTCGATCTGCCGTTCTTTTGTCTCTGGTCGCTGGCACGACGACGAGAGAGAAGGAGTCGCTCGCTCCCGAGAAATGGTGGTGGTTGCCTGGACTTTCAGTTCTCAGTATGGTTTTGGGGAAAGACGAGGAGGAACCTGCTTCTATTCATTAGTGCAGTGAACTCTTCACTCGTTACTTCCGTTGTCTGATTATCGGATAAAAAAGTGGCACCACCTTGCGCTTGTTTTGTAAGTAGGGCGGTGATCCGAATGAGATGGAAATTAGAAGAGAAGTGGACCAATGTTTTTGTCCTTCAGCCTCTATTTCTTCACCTTTTTGTTATCTTTTACTAGAATCAGTCCTTCCCTCTTTCGCCTGTCCGATCGCTGCATCACCGTGAACCTGACACGCCGTTCCGACTTCTTAATCCCAGGCTCCGATCTTCTTCATCGTCCTCCGAGAGACGATAGAAGGTGGTCTTGTGATATCCATCCTCCTGACGCTAGTCAACCAATTCTTCACGCCCGTGCCCGAGTCGTCAGTTGCTGCGAACGAAGGCAGAATCTCAACCTCGGCTGAAGACGCAACTCAGTCACACGAGACGACGCCGTTCCTGAAGACGACACATCATGAGTCGGGGAAGGTGGATGAGGAGCTCAGGAGTGCGCTGAGGGAGGAGGGCGTCGTCGTCGATGCGACCAACGGTGAAGATGAGGCTGGTCCTCCGGCAGAAGGGGATGCTGTGGATAATGAGATTCAGGAAGGGGTCGATGAGAAGCTCGCGTATGAGTTCTCAATTATTAGGAGGAATCTGAAGTTGAAGGTGAGTCCATATCAACCTTTTTAAACATATCCCATCTGTCACTTTGGTTGAGGTCGCTGATTGAATGTTGCTTCTCCCCTTTATTGCGTGCGATCGATTCACCGCCAATGGAATCAAGATCTTCTTCGCCTCGATACTCGCCCTCACCCTCTCCCTCCTCCTCTCTTCTCTCTTCATTGCTCTCTTCCTCTCCGAGCTATCAACCATGTGGGGCAAAGCAGAAGGATTGTGGGAAGGGGCCTTCTCTTTGATCGGCGGCATCTTCATCCTCTTCACTGGTGTGGGCTCGCTCAAGATCGGCGTCGGCGCAGGTGGTGGACGAAAGAAGTGGGAAGTCAAACTCAAGAGGGAGATGGTAAGGCGTAAGTTGGAGATTCAGAAGCTGAGTCGCAGAGATTTGGGAGGCCATACCGAGGAGGAGATCGAAGATGAGAATGAGGATGAGTTGGATGGTGATATTGGTGAATCGATGAGAAGAGTCGCGTTTTGGTTGCCGTTCACAACAGTCCTAAGAGAAGGTATGTCGTGACTCATTGTCTTCACGCTTGGTACCTCTGTCTTCTTCAGCAACTAATGCTCTCTTCAGGTCTTGAAGGCGTTGTTTTTATCGCTGGTGTAAGTAACTATAATGTGCTTCTTGCAAATCAAAAAAAAAAATTACCAAAATCTGACTCTCTCGAATTCTTTTTCTTAAATATGTTCAGATTGCCATCACCTCTGGTCCATCGTCTCTACCAATCTCCATCATCTCTGGAATCTTGGTCGGCCTCATCTTCTCGTACCTTCTCTTCCTTTCAGGATCGACTGGCCCACCGTCTACGGACAGTGATGAGTCCGAGAATGAGAAGAAGGTCAAAAAGGGTGGGTTGAGTTTGGAACACTTCGTGGTTGCGAGTTCTTGCTTGCTTTTCATTGTCGGTGGCGGTGAGTAGTCTGCTCCTCAATGACATCTTTATCTATAGACTGCAGGTTGATTCTGACGACATCGTTACCAAACTCTCTAAGGTCTATTTGCTAAAGGAATCCAACGCCTCTCAAATTACAAATTTGAGCTACGCGCTGGCGCGGACTTGGCTGAAACGGGTGGTGATGGACCTGGGACGTACGATGTCACGGGCGGATTTGGTGTTCTATGGCACCTGGACTGCTGTAATCCAGAGAGGAAAGATCTAGGGTGGTGGGGTATACTACAAGGTCTTTGTGGTGTGAGTTCCAGCATTATTTCTGGCTGCTATCACGTCTGACCACATCTTCTTTACCTGGGATGACTAGTGGAATAATACCGCAACTTACCTCAGTGTGGGATCCTATATGTTCTACTGGTGGCTCATCATCATCGGTCTCCTCGTCCTCAAGTACCGTGAAGGTCGACTGCATTTCAGACGAACAAAACAGGTTGGAATTATTGCTGTACTGCAAGAACGGGAACGATTGATTGCTGAAGAGGAACAAGAGGGTCAATAACAGGCTGATGAGGATGATGAGGATGATACGGAGATGATGGCAATAACGATGGCAGCGTAGGTTGAATAATAAAAGTGGTCGTGTTCACTTCGCCTTGGAGTAATGACGCGCCTAGATTGTGAATAATGTATTGATATGAACTATTTTCTCGATCTCTTCCCCTTGAACTCGAGGAATTGTTGAACGCTCGCCGCCGATCGCCAGTAACGTCCAACCAGTCCTTCTGTCGACGCTGCACTTGCGCGAATGGAGACCATCACAGCCTGGTCTCGATATCTCGCTGAGCTTGTATTGAGCAACGAGGCCCCTCAACCACATCAGGTATCCTCAGTTCTGGGACTGGCTCTGTCGTACCAGCACCAGCCAGCAATCCCACTCGATGTCCTCCTGTCCCTCTCCATCATCTGCCCTTGGGAAGACAAGGACTACGTCCAGCAGATCTTCAGCAGATCTGTTAAATTCATCTCAAGTGACGATATTCAGGCCGGCTCTCGCTCCATCGTCAGCACCTTCGTTGCCAACTGGAGGAACGGCGAGGTCGAGCTCTTGAAGCTCGCAAAAATCCTGTCAGCATACCTCAAACTTGGACCTGAGTCCAGAAATGCTATCAAGAATGATCAATCTCTACTCAATGAACTCTTGGTTGCTATGTCAGAGGTTTATACCATGAACTCCAAGAGTAAAAACATGATGGCACTGGAGATTTCACTCATCCTCCTATCCTCTCTCAATCTCCTCTCACCAGCTTCCTTATCACCTCAGCTCATACACGCAGTACTCCCGACCATCAGTCAATCAGAGTACATCCCACCGCTTACGCTGCTCTTCGGTGACTACGAGACTTTGTATGGTTTCTCTGATTCGGTTGGTGCATTGACAGGATGGGAAGACGTTGCGGTCCACCTGATGGAGCTGGGAAGCTCAAGAGAGGAGTGGAATGAGGAGGTCAGGGAGTGGAGTCTGGCTGCTGCTGCTGGCAAAGTGGAAGAGAAAGGTAAAGGGAAGGCAAGCGATTCGGCGGCTGTTGTGCAGGCAGATGTGAGTCTAATCCTTCGAGTTTTATCTGCTCATGCCTTCTCACATCTTTCTGTTCTCTAGGATTCTGATACTGCTATACAGGTTTCCATCATCACCTCCGTCCTCCCCGACCTGCCGCACGCTTTCCTCGTCGCCGCCCTCTCCCACCTAGCCTTTTCCTCCTCCGGGGCCGAAGGAATTATCTCTGCCGTTCTTGAAGGCTCTGTGCCAGCTGATCTCCTCCCAGTGCTCAACGGCGAAGATCCCCAGCCCTCGAGAGAAGACCTCGAGCGCGCCGAGTACTTGAAGAAAGTCCAAGACCGCCGTCGAGGCGTCGAGGAGCTTGAGCGCGAGCGAGGGATCGCCTCTGATTTCTCTAACCTCTCGATTGGTAAACAACAGCTCCCGACGAAACCGCTCGAGGTATCGGCCAAGCTGAGAGAGTCGATCTTGAGGCTCACAGAGATTCAGAGGGAGGAAGAGGAGGAGCAAGAACGCGAGCGGCTGGCATTGGGTGGAGGTGCAGTGAAGGACAGGATTGTAGAATACGAGGATGAGGATGAAGAAGGTGTCGCTACTGTACCTAAGGTTGGCGGTGATGGCGAGGAGTCAGGGGATGAAGATGTCGCTGTTCCTGCTACAGGCGGTGCTTCTGAGACTGGAACTGGTGCTGGAGTATCTCTTTATCCATCGGTAAGCGAATTCATGTTGCTGACTTTTCTGATTCGTTCATCCCATGCTGAATTGTTTGTTTGCATTTGCTTTGCATATTGATATAGGACCCGTATACGCTTCTCGAATTGGAGTATGTCTTAGGATCATCCGTCTTCAACAAGGATTCTGCAACAAGAAAAGGGAAAGCTAGGGCAGAACTCCGATCTAAGACCGGTCTCAGTGATGAACAGATTGAAGGATGGAAGACGATGACAGATCGAAACGTAAGCCTTGCACTATATTCTCGTCGTCCTCATCCTCAATCTGACACCAATTTTACTTTCCTCATTCCAGCCCGCTCGTCAAGTCGCCATCCAACAGAAGCACGAGTTCACAAACCAGAACCACCTCCCATCCCCTCAAGGACAACAAGACCTCCGGAAAGGCGAGGCGCGGCGCGGTCCCCCTCGAGGAGGTGGCCAGTCTGGTAGTCAACAGGGCAGGGGTGGGGGTGAAGGTGGGCACAGTGGGTCAAATCGAGCGAGAGGGAATAAGGAGAGGAGAGGGAATCAGAGTCGTAGTCGAGGGGCGGATAGGAAGGCGGTAAAGATGGGCGAAAAGGCTTAGTCTCCAATAATGCAATCTTTCAACTTGCTTGTTTGTTATTAAATAAATTAGGGTATACATGTTGGTGATGCGATATGGCCATAGGAAGGCTGGCAAGGGCGCGACCTATGAGGCCCTTTAGGTCCTGAATTCCAAGAGCAGCTGTATATTCAACTACCTTATCAGCTTTGAGTTTCGAGGCGTCTTTGCCATGGAAGTGAAGATAACGTGATGCGCTTGTCTAACTTCGATGTATCACGTCCCGGCGCCAGAAGAACCGGTGCCCAGGCAATTTCGCCGTGCAGCAGCTGCAGCAAACTGACCTCGTACACCCTCACTCCTATAAAAACACCGGATCGTCTCCAGAGCGTGATTCCTTCGTACATATACTTATTACAAACACCATGACGACGTCCTCGCTCCCATCTTTCCATAAGGACGATGCTGAGGGAATCCGAGCTGCCTACGCTCAGTCGGGATTCGTTATTGTCGACGACCTCATCCCACCAAACCAACTCGAAGGCCTAATTGAAGCATCTGATTCAGCAACTGAGAAGGGTAGGACTCAGCAATGGTCTGATATGTAAGCTCAGATCTGCCCTATCCCTCTAGCAGCGACCTCGTCTTCTGAAACCTGCCTCCCCCTCAGTCGAGCAGTTGGAAAGCAGTTTCCTCCTTGGAAGCCCAGTGACGATGTTTGGGGCATTCAGGCCCTTATTAATCCAGCCCTCGAAGAGAACAAAATATTTGAAGCTTTCTATGGTTCTGAAGACCTGTTAAATGTGTCTGCTGTGTTGATGAACTGCACAAGAGATGAGATGAAAATGGGGCTTTTCAACTTGTTAATCAACCCTCTGAAAAGTGACTTCAAGCTTGCTTGGCATCGTGGTGAGTCCTAACTGGAGCAATCATTTCCAAGTCTGCTTCTCGTCCAACTCCGTTAGTCGCTCCATGTCCCCCCTTTGAGTCTCACACTCCACTTTCTGAACAGATATGATCAAAGCTACTGTTACTCCTGAAGAAGAAGCTGAACAGCTTAAGATTAAACACTACGGGGTGAGTTTCGTCCACTCTTCGCACACAAGCGCAGCGCTAATAGTTTTCTTCTCGCCTCTTCTTTTCGCCCCAGATCCAATGGAACTTAGCGCTCTGTCAGTTTTTCTTCAAGTTTGAAACACTACATGCACTGAAATTATTCGTTCTGTCACCTCTCACAGATGACGATACCTGCCTGGAGGCAATTCCAGCGTCCCACCGCCGAGTACGCTCACCTGAGGAACGCGCTGCCAACTTGAGCGAAGACACCAACGTTCCCATGCCAGGTGGAGCTACGGTGTTTCTGAAAGCAGGTCAATGTGTCTTCTACAGTGCGTCTCCTCTTTCATTTGATATCTTCTAGTGTAAGACTGAGACTTGGTGTCGGTGGAACAGACAACAACATCGTCCACCGAGGAATCTACCAGCCAACTATCAAGCGAAGAACTCTTCATGGTAGCTACTCATCAACTCTCGGCGATGCAGATGAAGCGACCAAGAAAGCTTCGGGCTCCATCACGCAGCATCACGTTGAGTGGATGCGACCTCAGTCTTTCTGTGACCAGTCAGTTCCTTGTCCCTCCTTTTGCAACCCTTTTATATATACTGATACGATTCTGAACCCCTTCCCAATAGGCTCTCTTCTACTCTTCAACCTTTGTGGCAACGTCTGATGCATGGACAAGAACAGAAAGGTTGGAGTGTACAGTATGCTCAGGATCTCTAAAAATAGTCTACTATTACCTCATGGTATCCGGTTTCTCTTTTAATGGCATGACGAGTTCTTCTGTCCCGGTCGACAATCGATCAAGAAATTAGTCTGAAGCTGAAATCGAATTATGAAACAAAGAAACTGCAAGCTAAGGTAACTTCGTACGACTTTTGAACTGAACACAGAGGTTTCTAACACCTCAAATGAGACTATTCTGCTGAAGCCTCGATCAATTTATTATGCCCCGCCTCGGTTGTCGCATCTTGAAAGTGGACAAAGTAACCCCTTCGGCAGTGCCTACCCCTCTAATCACCTTGACCTGCCTCTCTGCGATCCTCTTTGCATATTTTTCTTTTGCGCCGTCTGAGATGTAGAATCGCTTCTTGGCCAGACCTGATGCGACGGCAGGTGCGGTTCGTTTGTAGATCTTTTGTTTTTCGGTTGTTTTGACAGAGCGCGGACGTAGTCAGTTGATTGTTTTCAGTAGCAAAGCGAAAAAGGCCATAGTATTTACCAAATAACGATCTTCCTGTCCGCCTGTGCATGCTAAGGTGGATACAATGCTCCCGTTAGAGTCGTAAACACCGGAACTGAAGTCTGAAACCTAGGTAGAAAGGAGACAATACAGAAACACTTGATTAAACTCCAAGCTGAATCGAACCAATGCAAGGATTAAATTCAACTCACGCATCTGCACATGTCAATTACGTTGTCTATCAGATGAAATACGGCGTATGAGTAGGATGTGGAGGCACAGCCAGCGAAGCAGCCTTCGACGGTATAGACCGAGCCGCCTGCGACGTTAGAAGGGGCAGGGTAGGCAAAGCAACCAGTTCCCGTTTCACCAGCGGTTCCTGCAAGGTTGGAGTAGCTAGACCAAACAGCAATTGAATCGGAAGAATCCACCGTGTTGCCATTGACGTTGCACTCTACAATCTGTGCTGCTGTATAACTGTAGCCCGTTGGTGTTGTAAATGCTGGTGTTGGATCTTGAGAGGTGCAGTAGCATCCTCCAGTGTAAGAGGAAGAAGTGCTGACGAGTGCTGCGAAGAGAAAAGGGGCGCCGGACCTGGAAGTAAACATTGAACTTTATTTAGTTGAGTTAATCAGGAAGCATGGAAAGAGCCCTGACTTACCCAGGTCCAGCTGAAGTAGTGTCCTGACACCATGCTGTACAAGCAGCGTATGTGAGCTTGGTAGTGTCCAGGGCGTAGCCAGTTGTTGTGAGGGCTGATGCTGTCAGACTTCCAGGAGTGAAGCAGTTTGTGAACCTGAGAAGGTATCGCCGACCTGTTAGAATTCAGGAGTGAGCTCTAGACAGAATTAAGTACACTCACGTATAATCTTGAAGGCCAGAAGCTCTCTTCAACACTGGCTTCTGAGTTACGGTGTAAGCGTTGGCTATGGGTATGATACTGAAAACAGCTGTGATCAGGATCCTGCAGCAGAGAGTTGTGTACATTCTGATAGCAATTGAGGTTGTACTTGAAGGAAAAATTTGAGATTGGAAGTGAGTTTCGTCTGCTCAGGCTTATATTTTGAAGCGCTGCTTCCAACCTACGCGCAGCGCAGTGATACCAAGCGGGAACTGTATTGCTTGCGAGTTGTTTGGAGGAACCGACACGTGAGACAGCGTAAACCTGTATCCCGCGAAGCACTCAGGTGCCGAGCAGCCTGGGCAAGATCTGCAACGTGTAGATCTCCAACTTACGAGCAGCGCAGCCGAAAGTCAAACACGCAGTTTTCGGTTTCAAATCTCGCTTCAATAAAAAATCCGAGCAAAATCTGTTCTCAAAAGAACACGTAATGTGCTTTGACCGAATGTAGCCCTGAAACCTTCGCATCATATCGAGATAATACCACGACGTTTGCACGCCTTTCTTGCAACGCCGGTTACCGCTACCGAATACGAAACAGGCGCGAGTCAATTGTTTTGCCGTCCCTTTCCGGCCCTCCAGTACTGAAATGTGCTACTGATATGTGCTATACTGCTATGAATCATTTCAACTCGCTAGAGCAAAAAAGGTTGTTCTCGTCAAGAGTTTCAAGCGATATGAATAAAAGCGTGTTTTCTAAATGTGCCTTTTAATCATCTCGTGCGGCTAACAAAGCGGTCCAAGTGAACCAGTCGGGTGGGATGCTTCCGTAGACGTCCGTCTCGCTCAGTTGCAAATCGGTGATGAATAACATACCAGCCGAAGGAGCGACTTGGTCGATGAGCTTCTGCAAGAGCTCGTATGGGGAATTGGCGCCAGTTCCAGAAGTGGGGAAGGAGTGTACTAGGATGCCTTGCTTGTCTCCAGGTGTGCTGTTGTTAGAGATGTAAGAGTCCGAGCTACCATTACAGCAATTAGTATGGTGATGGAGAAATGTGAGAGAAGGAAGAACTCACGTCCAGTCATCGTAGTAGCTTTCGTAAGAGATCACGTAATTACCAAGATTATAGAACCCTTCAACAACCTTCGTTCCAGGGTTTAAGACGATCTACAAGAAGTTGCCATGTTAGTTTCGCCCTTAGCGCTGAATGAGGAGAGGGGAAGAACTCACAACAGCGTTAGACCCAAACTCCGAATCTTGACGAATGTAGTCGGAGTATCCACTGAAAGTTGTGAAGTTGGTCGTACCGGGAGCGTCTGGAGGAACTTCATCGATGAATATGCCATCGATCGGGATGTTAGTGTCGTTTCCCACCGTGTAATTTGCGTAACTCAAATAGGTGTCGATATCTTCGTGTACCAGCGTATGGTTTCTGTTACCATAGGAAGTAGAGACGTAGCCAATTATAGAGAGGTTTGGGATGGCTGCCCGAAGTGCAGGAATACATTGAAGCTTGGGATCGGAAGGGTCGGTCGTAGGGCCAGAGTTTGGGTTTATGATGAGAACAAATGGTATGTCGGTGAAGTTGGCACTAAACGTCGAAGACAAAGGCGAGGAACGAGTAGTTGAGGTTAGCGTCTTATTCAATATACCGAGGAAACATTGAGGAAGTGGAGAAAAAAGAGATTCACGCAGCTTGTTGTATCTCTGGGTAGCAAGTAGTAAGATCGGGCTCCCAATACAATGGTACAATGATTCCAGTGAGTGCGGTGACTGCTTGAGCAGACAAAAACAAAGTTGCGACAGACGGAACGAGTGGGAACCACATCACTGGATGCTTCCTTCGGTATGTCGTAAAGGAGGTGAGAAGTGGGGACGAAGAGTCACGGGGAGGAAGGGATTAGGAAGGAAGCTGGTGAGATTATAATAATGTGATGAAGCAGTTTTCTTGGAGGCAAGCAGTGAGTCAAGAGCAAAAAATCAAACTACAGTACCGAGGTGTTGAGTATGACTTATATACGTAGAAGTTCAACTCCTAACCCCTAAACCCATCGCTCCGGGCATTGTTATTCAAAATCAACCTGCTCCCTCGAACTTCTCTGTATAATCCAACCTCATCATCTCATACTTGCCCCTGTATCTACCCCTTGTCACTGAAATCGCAAACTACCCTAAATCGTCATCTGTAACCAAGCGCGACACCTTGGACGAAGATAATTTCATCAGAAAAATCAGGATTGACTGTTTCCAGAAAAAAAAGTGGCGGCTTTATTCATTTTTCACCTACCGATTTGATGAAAACAACCTGCCCTTCCTGCCGTTAACATCTTCCGCGACTCGACTCAAATTGTGTCGGTATTGCCGCCTGACTACACGCTGCACCCTTCACACCGTCTCCTCATTTGACACATGGCGAAGGACGAAGTAGAGTATTGTGTCAATTGACTTGTGACTGATCAGAGATCGGCGTTCTCACAACAGACATCCCGGCAACCGTTCCCTGCGCGCTCCTCCATCATCGACGTGATGCCGAGCTGGATACACGTAGCGATAGATGTGCGTTGATCTTGTTTGCCTAGGGGGTTCAAGATCAGCAGAAACACTTATTCATCGCGAAATGCAATACGAGATGCTGTTCGTTTCACCTCATCGACTAGCAAGCTCAGACCATAATTCACTTCTCAACGGCAGCTCGCTCATTCTAAACACTTTCTTCCAACGACTTACATACTGCCAAGCAATCATCCCTCTCCAATATTCTTAGCGTGCTTCTCATTGAACTTCGTTGGGCAGAGTTTAAGCCTATCAAAACTATAGAATAGAACTTCAAATAATGACTGCAAAGCGAGGTTTCATTTTGGACGTTATAGCGAATCTAGACTAAAAGCCAGAATTCAAATCTTAACTCTCTCCATAGCTCAGTTGGTAGAGCGATGGACTGTAATGGCAACAATATATCCACAGGTCACCGGCTCGACTCCGGTTGGGGAGACAAACCTTTTTTCGGTGTCGTGTGTTTACATTCGGTCGGCCCTGATCTTCTTTATCTTTGCTATAATAGATCGCTGTTCTTTACAGAATAACAAAACTCACCTTTTTTCCTCGGTAGGTCATACGCTCCTCTTTGATAACTGATTCACTCCTGCAGAGATGATCTCATACAACTTGTCGCGCTCACCGTATTCGAACAGCACAACTCTCTCTTAGAGTGGGTGCTTTTGCTATTTCGAAAAGAACTTCAAACTGTGAACAAGCAACTGAGTCTTTCCCCAGTACAGTATCAAAATCTTTCTTTTCATAGCCCACCTGCGCGGCCGACTTCTTTTTTTCTGCTGCCTATCACCAACGAGCCCTATTACCGACATGAACGTCTCTTCGCTGAATCGACAGCTGCATAGGCTAGCATTCTCTTCATCATTAAGCAAATCAAAAGCAACAGCTGTCTTTCGTTGTCCAGCAGCAGCCAACACTTCCGTCCACCGCTGCTTCGCTTCGTCTTCCAGGTCCTTGGACTCAATCACACCTTCGTCCTCCTTGAAGGACTCAACAGAGGAAACGGAGTCAGGTCATGGTAGTCTGAATGAGTACGACGGTCCAACGTACGATATCAACCCAGACCACCCGTTGTTCCAATTCTTCCACAAATCTTCTACCGGCGAGCCTGAAACGCTACCTGAACCAGGAGAGCCAGATGAAGCGTACAGTAAGTACTACAGGTGTTGCTTTTGGTATAATTTCTGTTTTGCTGATACGGTCTTGGTGCTTTTCCCGTCTTTTCCTCGTCCACAGGAGGTTGGCCCGTCGCTGCGCTCGAGAAGAAAAGCTTTGCTGATCTTCACAAGCTGTGGTTCATTCTGCTCAAGGAGAGAAACATTCTTCTTACTCAACACGACGTCGTCTATCGATACAACCGTCTCATCATCGAACAGCGAGGCCTTCCGTCTGTCGAGTACAAGTTGAAAACGGTCAGTTCCAACCATGGCTTCATTGGTTGTTCTTGTAGCGACATAGAGTTGATTTCCTCTCTCGTTTCATTCTTTTTTCCGATTTCTTAGATACGCACTTCCATGAAAAATATCAAATGGGTCCTCAACCAGCGCCGACTGGGCTACATAGCAGCAGTCACCACGCCCAACATTGACGAGTACGAGCTGACGTCTACCCTCGAATCTATACCTCGACCGAACGACCCATCGTTTCACTGGACAGATCAGAGGAAGCTGAAGCAACAGGACAAAGCTCGGCGAGCAAAGCTGAGAGAGGAGAGAGCGAAGCAGCCGCTCGACACCGACTACGTGTACTGGGATAAAGCGGAGCTTCTACCACCGGATGCTATTCGTGTTGTCAACAAGTACGTACTGAAGAGCTCTGGGTCAACAGGTGGAGGTGCGCTGGATCAGGCGGCGGATGGTGTGTTTGAGGGGTTGGAAGATGCTGTCAGCCAGGATCTTGGCGTTGAACAGGTGTCAGAGGATATTGTCTTTGAAGGAAGGGATCATTTGGAGGCTGTAACGAAGGAGGAGTTGGAAGTGCCCGTGAAGGCGCCGCAGAAGATTTAAGTGAACGTAGAAGGAATAACGCTTAATTCTCATAACGGAAGTTTCTATTCCTAAAGCAAGCTTTTTAAAGGCTTCTTGGAGTATGTATGGAGTGAGGTACTGAAGTTGTTGGGGCACACTCTTCCCGTTGGATTTCGTAGAAGCGCAGCTACTTAGAATGATTTTAAATTAGAGGGAGAACCTCTCTGTAACTCCAGCAGGCGTAGTCCAGCTTGGAAGTGCATCAAGGAACGGCAATTGGAGTATGATTGAAGTTGCAAATCTCATCGTTAGCCGGTGCGCACCCACTTCGCCTTCACATACACTAACACTCAAAAAGTTTTAACAGAAATAGTCAAGTGCCCCCTTCTCACCCTCACCTACTACCACCCCACTCTTTGGTATTGAGTGACTTGGATTCGAGTCCATCCCTTGCCTTTGGTTGAAAGAAAGAGCGTCGAACGTATGTCAGTCAATCGAATTCTTGCTTCCTATTAGCCATATCAGAACTGTTTCTCCACCTCTTGACTGCAGTCTAATGTTCTTCTCTTTATCCTGAATACGATTCCCAGCTGCATTCAACACTCTTAGATTGACATAGTAGCCAGCACCTTTGAGTTTGTTCCTTCAGGACTGCTGAACAACATCTCTCAGCATGTCAGGCAACAGAGAATCCAAAGGTCCAACCAAGAATCAGCTACGAGGTCTCTCTTACGTCGCTCCCAAGACCCCCAGCTTCCTCAACAAGCTGAAGAATCAGATGGCAGGGATCCCCGATTCAGCGTCCAGTGGGGTGGACGAATTCGGGAGGGAGAGGATCCCTCAGCGACCAGGTGCTGACGGGAGTGATGAGGACGATGATGAGGCTGAGAAAGCGAGGAGGTGGGGTGAGGGTGGGGATGACGCTCCTCAGATAGTCGTTTTGAAGGAAGGGAAGCATTTGAGCATGGAGGAGGTTGAGAGGATCAAACGCGGTGGTTAGTTCTTTCCTTTGTTTTCTCATTGAATTCACTGGTCTGCTGAGGTGCCTGGTACGGTGCTGTATCTCTGCAACTGCAGCTTGATCATTTCCCATGATAGCTGCATCAGGAGCTTTGATATTGCGCTTGATACTGAAGTTCCTCCTGTTGACAGACAAAGAAATCTCTCAAGATCTTACGCATAAACTTGCTTCTCCCTCATCTGCTTCTACTATGAAACCGTCAACCACCACCAAATCTCAAAGCTCATCAACATCATCAAAACCAGTTCTTCACTCGAAGCGTAAAGCTGTTGCTGTTGGCGGCGATGCACCTTCTTCCTCTGCAGGTGGAGAGAAGAAGAAAGTAAAGAAGGAAAAGAAAGGGCTTTTGAGCTTCGATGAGGAGGGTTGAAGGTGTGATTTCCGCTAAGAGGAAAAACTCCCGATTGCAAGGCGGTTTGTAGGTGAATCTTCCCCCCCCCCCCTTCGTATGACACGCTCGCCCATATGAAATCTCGTCCAGCAACCGATCCAACAGCTTACCCTTTCCCTTTTTGACCTGACCTGTTCTGTGGCTACCGCCCGCAGCGTGCTCGATCTGATGCGGCCGCTCATCATCGACCCTCATCGACGACCACAAACACTCAGTTCTACACCCAGCCAAAACCGAAATCATCCCGCGTCTGTAGAGGGTTACAACAAAAAGTATCTCAGGCGCCCCGATGAGGTATCTTTCTGTCTCAGTCGGCGCCATTAAATGCAATCGACGGGAGGAAAAGGAAAACTTGGTCATCTGGCTGGAGACAGCTCCGCTATCTTCCTAGATATAATTTCAGTGTTCCTGGTATTCTACTTGTGGTATGATCTGGTATGATAGGATGCAAGTCAAGAGATTTGATGGTGATTACGTTGCTTTCATGCAAAAGGAGAGGCGGAGCAAGCAGGCATGGCGTTCCCCTGGAGACCTCACTTTTTTCGGCGCCTCGATTTGCTTCCAACGAGCAGCAAAGCCAGTCGAACAAAGCCAGTCAAATAGACTGAGCTCACTCGCACCAGAAAAGCTTTCTTAAAGCTATACAGCCCTCGTCGAGAGGTGAGCTGCCCAGTCTGATGTTCCCAGTAAACTGGATCTGACCCCAATTCTGCCTTTCTCCTTGGGCCCACGTTGTCCTACGCTCCTCAGCTTGGCTCTTTCTCATTCACCAGGGATATCCATCAGGTCTCCACCTATCCACCAGACCTCTGTGAGTGCTTCCCAGCGCTTTTTTGGTCAAACATCACTGCGGTTCTGTGGTCTGACGTGTTGGTTTGCTCACGCAGACGCAGCGCAAAACACGACCCAGCGAGGATTGTAGAGGGCGTGAAGCAAGCCACCCAGAGGGACTTCCAGGATCGAACTCAACTGCAGCATACCAGCAGGAATTCAGGGTGAAGGGGGTAGCAATACGATGCCTGGGACGTTGAATCAGCAGCAGGATGGGCCAGCGTCTCCCACCACCGACGGCCCCCCCTCTGAATCAAAAAGCACATTTGTTTTTCCTATCCGCTCCATTTTCAGCAACAGCGGATCCATGCCACCCCCTACACCATCCTCAGAGTTCTCACCAGCTGTAGATAACATGCTATCTGGCCTCAGGAGCCCAGGAGGGACCAGCTACACCTATCGACACTTTCCGGCAGAAACAAGGGAGTCCAGTGATGGTCAGGCCTTGCCTGGAGGTAATGGAAGCTTCTTTCCCCTTGGAACCACTCATGAGACACAGGATGAAGGAGACGAAGAATCTTTCACGCCGGCTGAGGAGTCAGACATGGACGCCCACTCGTCAAGTTTGCCAGATTCGATTGGGTCTTCCTCGCTATCGGTCGCTTCAGCAGATCTACCGTCCGGTTCATCAATCTCATCAATGAGACATCAACTCACCTCGTCACATCACCCCTACTCGATCGAGTCACCGTCAGGTGCACCTATCGTTGATCCAGTTCATTCCACCCAGTCCGTTACCTCCTCCGCCTCCGCCTCCCTTCCGTCAAGCAACGAAAGGCCATTTTCAGAACTGTCTACCGAGGAGCTATCTGGCATCATCAGGCTGCCCTTATCGTCGAACAACGGCTCTTCTGTGGGTGCGAGGGATGAAGGAGAATACGACAGTGGTTTGTTTACCGGTTCCTCTGGAGGATTTTCCAACGCTTCCAATGGTAATCAAGGTTCATTGAAGGATCAAGACGGTGGAAGCACAGATGATTCGCTCTCAGTCACCGATACTTCTGTCGATGCGCCGCCGGAAATCGCGACGGTCAGGTTCGAACACAAAGTAACTGAGCTCGGCCATCACATCATCACTGGTAGGGAGGGCAAATTACTGAAGTGTGAAGATGAGGTAAATCCAAAGTTGAGCTTTCTGCTGCCTGTGGTTTGGGGCTTTGACGCACCAACCTCCAACTTGGCTTATCTGCGAGACTGACTGCTGTTTTTACGCTAGCCAATCCACGTTCCAGGTGCCATTCAAGGATTTGGAGTACTCATGGTGTGTATCGACAGTCATCGCGTGTTTGTGCCTTGTTTAACTTCTCTGCAACCTTGTTACAGGCAATGGTCGAAGACCAAGAAACTGGTTCGTGCTGGACCCACCGTTCACTACCGTTGCTTCTTTCACACTTATCTTAATCTTTCTTGCTTTCTTATCCATCTACTGCAGGTGATCTCGTTGTTCGACAAGTGTCGGAGAATGCGACCGAGATACTAGGTCTCTCACCGAACTACCTCTTCAGTCTCAGTAGCTTCACGGATGTGCTATCTGAAAGTCAGGAAGACATCCTTCGAGATAACATCGAGTATCTGGTTGATGCAGAAACTTGGGGTAGTTCGTCAGGATCCGACAACGAGCAGGACAGCACCATGGAAGACGGACCTCAAATCTTCTTACTCTCTGGCTTTGGTCAACCTGGCTCTTCTCTGTTTGAAGCCGACGAGGAGGGGAATATTGACCCAACTGCTCAGAGACAATGGACTTGTTGGGTAGCAGCTCATCGACCCAAAGTCAAAGAACCTCGCCGCGGCATCTCAGCAAACATGGTCGTCTTGGAGTTTGAGCTGGAGCGCGACTTTTTCAACCCGCTGTATCCACCTTTCGGCACTAGCGATCAGTTCCCCTCTGATAGCAGTGGAGGCTCCTTCAGCTCTGGTGGATCGGGAGGCCCAGCGTCTGGTGGCAGTTCTGGCACTGGATCAGACTCAACAATCATGAGCGGTGGTGTCAACTCGGGTGCGGACTCTGGAGGCGGCTCGAATTCCACTGTCGGAGACGGATCCCAGAAGACGTCAACACCAATGCAGTCTGATGTCAAAGAGACAGGTGACTCGTCCTCCGCGGAGGGGCGTCTTGGAGCGCGCACACAACTGTCTGGCTTGGAGGGTCAGGACTACTTTCCCACCGCAGAAGAGCTGGCAGACAGTACTTCGTCCATTTCCAAACCCATTAGAGCGCTTGAGAGTGAGTAGTGTCTGCTGAAGCGGATCTCTTTGTGGCCTTCTGACCCCGCTTGTTGATTACTTGCAACTAATACTTGCAACTAACGCCTGAAACAGAAATGAGAAAAGTGGCTCGGTTTTCAGCACTTTCTCCAGCTGAATCTTCCGCCAGCAGCGGATCCAGCGGTGGCCGTCCCCGTCGAAATATACGTACGGGAAGTTCTCGATCTGGAAGAGCTGGTAATAATGGTAATTGTCACTTTCTCCGGTGTTTTTTTTTCCTAGCAGGGCTTTGCTGATATTACTTGTCATCTCCTTGTGCAGGTGTTGGAACGATGGATGTGTTCGCTGTCCTTTCCCAGATCAATTCACAGCTGGCGGCCGCCACCGATCTGGACAACTTTCTCAAGATTGTGGTCGGAATTACAAGGGATCTTACCCAATTCTCCAGATGTCTGGTCTATCAGGTGAGAAAAATTGTGGAAAAAATGGCTTTGGCTGCATACTAAGGCCAATTTCCATTTTGGTCAGTTCGACGAGGATTTCAATGGAGTTGTCGTTGCTGAACTGGTGGACTGGAGTCAGACACATGATCTTTATAAGGGTCTACACTTTCCTGCCGGTGATATTCCTGCTCAAGCCCGAGAAATGTACAAAATCAACAAGGTCCGACTGCTCTACGACCGCGCTCAAACTACCGCCCGGCTTATCTTGCGGTCAAACGAGGATCTTCAGCAGCCACTCGACTTGACGCATTCTTATTTAAGAGCCATGTCTCCAATTCATCTTAAATATTTGAGTAACATGTAAGTATTTCCTAGCCATTGACAGCTTTTTGAGAATGTTTTGTGTTTTGATGGCTGATGTTGATTTAAACTTTTCAGGGGAGTTCGATCTTCAATGTCGATCTCGATCATGGCATTCGGGCAACTCTGGTGTGTTGACAACTCCTTCTTGTATCTTTGCTGTAATGTGCTATGTCGCTGATTATTCGTAAACTGTGCAGGGGTCTCATCGCGTGCCACAGCTATGGCAGAGCTGGAATGCGTGTCTCATTCCCAGTTCGGCAAATGTTGAGACTTTTCAGTGATTCAATAAGCCGAAATATCGAGAGACTATCGTATGCTTATCGACTCCAAACTAGGAAATTGGTCAGTCACTTTCATGGAGATCAAAACCTGGTTGCCCATAGATTGACAATGGTGTGCATCTCATTTGATCTAGATCTCAACTATTCCAAGTGACAGTCACCCCACTGGATACATTGTTTCAAATGCAGAAGACTTGCTGGGGTTGTTTGACAGCGACTACGGTGTATTGGTCATTGGCGAAGGAGCCAAGATCTTGGGTCCGGTTGAGCACGGACAAGAAGTCCTGATTGTACGTCAGATTCTAGCCACTATTGCGACTATCAGCATTTAGGTTACGATGCCTAATCTCCTTCCACTGAACCTCGTCTTATCTCTCAGATTGCGGAATACCTGCGCCAGCAAAAGTTCACAACCCTCCAGTGCTCTCAGTCAATCGCTGCCGACTTCCCAGAGCTCAGAGGCAAACTTGTCGCGTTCGGAAACACCACTGCAGGTATGCTTTACGTACCGCTCAGTCCCGAAGCCAAGGATTTCGTCTGTTTTCTTCGCCTGGGTCAAGTCAAAGAAGTTAAATGGGCAGGCAAGCCTTACAAGTCCGAAGAAGCCAAAGCATCCGCTCACCTAGAGCCAAGAGCATCCTTTGCTGCCTGGACAGAGTTTGTGACTGGTCGATGCCGAGCATGGACGGACGAGCAGATGGATACAGCCGGAGTCCTCGCGCTAGTTTATGGTAAATTCATCGAAGTTTGGAGAGCAAAGGAGAACGCTTTGAAGAACAACCAGCGTGCCCAGCTTATCTTGGCTAACGCTTCCCACGAAGGTGAGCCACATCTTCCTATCCTCGATCGATCACTTTGGGTATCCGCTGAATTATTCTCGTCTATCTCAGTGCGTACACCTCTCAATCACATTATCAATTACCTCGAGCTGGCGCTCGAAACAAGCCTCGATGATGAGACTAGGGAAAACTTGAGCAAGTCTCACATAGCATCAAAGAGCTTGTTGTTCACCATCAACGATCTACTCCACCTCACTCGAATTGAAACTGGAGCCGACAAAGAAACTTCGTTCAACCTCCCGTTCAACCTTAGATCTTCAGTTGACGAAGCTCTTTCAAATTACCTTCAAGAAGCTAAGCGACGTGGCATTCGATTCTATGTTGACATTCACCCTGAACTACCAGACCTCTTTATTGGAGACCACAGGAAAGTTTGCACAATCATATCAAACTTGGTAGCGAACGCCCGTAAGTGTTTGTGCTCTCAGTCAGATCTTCTAGATATTGCCGGTTGCTAATTCTTCATATCTCGCTTTGACAGTTCAACACACTGTGGATGGCTTTATTTCAGTCACCCTCAAACGATACGAAGAAATTGATGACTCCTCTTCCGTAGCATCTGCGCTGATGTCTACAACCGTGCTTCCTTTACAGATTGAAGTGCTCGACGTAAGTTATACTCTTTTTACGCCCTTCGTCCTACTGTGCTCTGATTACGGTTGTCCACTGCTCCCTTTCCCTCTATAGACCGGAACAGGAATGCCTAAAAAGAAACTAGAGACCATCTTCGCTATGTTCGAATCTGTTGAACGATCAGGTGAACCGCCAGACTCTACAGGTGGCATTGGACTTGGCCTTGCCGTCGTCAGTCGTATTGTAGAGAGACTGAATGGCAGCTTACGAGCTGACTCGGAGGTAGATCATGGCACCAAATTCACTATTCTGTTGCCATTGTCGCTTCCCGTCCAAGAAGACAGAAGCAGTGGCGCTGCCTCATCATCCTCTCTCCAACGAAGCAACAGTTTCGGCTCCTCTCGCAGTGAGTTGGAGGGCGTTGTTGATGCACTGAGCTCCTCGCACATGTCCAGTCACTCCCTCCATCAGGACTTGAATGTGATGCCGGTTACTTCCACAACAACAGGTGGTAGTGCGTCTGGCACTAGACAGGTAGCTTCCCAAGCAGCCTCCCCCATGACCGCACCTACTGATGCCCCTGCCAGCAACAACAACACCAACTTCAAACCAGCTGAAAGATTACAGCCTCGTGCTGGTCCAAGCAACGGCACCTTTGACGTGGCTGATTCTCGCCACCCGCTTCATTCCATCAAAGTACCTGAAACGTTTTTGGACAATCTAGGGCAACCATCCTCTGTAACAACTCCAGGAATTCTTGGTCGCTCCAACAACAAAAATTCAGCTAGCGCTTCAGAATCCGCTGAGAAATTCTCCAGCCTAGGTGAATCTGGTCCAGGGTCTGGTCTTCGTTCAGGCTCTGGTCCTGTTGGTTCTGGTTCTGGTGGGCTCAGTTCTGTGAGAGCAGGGCGCCCAAAGAGGGGAGCAGCGGAGCCGACATATCCTATGGGGGGAGACCTGCCGTCTGCGCGGAGAGCTACCGCCAATAAGGAGAAAACCGTCTTCAAGTATCGAGCCATCATCGTTGACGACGATGATATCAATCGACGTATCTTGTAAGTATATCAAATCTTAAATAGCGTTGTCATTCTTTTTCTCATTGATTTTCTCCATCAGATCCAAACGGTTGGAAAAAGCTGGTCACGAATCGACTCTTACCAAGAATGGGCAGCAGAGTGTTGATCTCGTCAAACAGGACAGAGATTGGGATGTGATCCTTATGGACCTCAACATGCCAATTCTAGACGGCTGGGGTGCTACAGAGAAGATTAGAAAGGTTGAGAGGAAGAAAGCGAAAGCTGGAGTCGCAGAAGTACGAGATTCGATCCGCTTGAACAAGCGAATCCCACTTTTGGCTGTCTCTGCATCCTGCTTTGAGACAGATCGAGAGCGTATGATCGAAGCTGGTTTTGATGGGTGGATTCTTAAGCCAATCGACAACAATAGGCTGCAGGCGCTGTTGTCTGCCATCTTTGAGCCTTCAGTTAGAGCCCAGAACACTTACTCCCCAGGCTATAATTGGGAACGTGGAGGTTTCTTTTTCGGTGAGCTCCATCCCTACTGGTTCTTCTTCGCCGTGCTGATCTTTTACCTCGTATTGTCCTTATTTTTGACCGATTTCTTCCGCCGCAATTTGCGCCTCAGAGGAAACACCTTCACTCCCACCACATGACCCCAACGCCAGCGCCTCCTCTTCTTCTGCTAGTACCTCTTCGTTCCCTGGGCATACTACCGCTACCAAATCATCGGGAAATAAATCCAAATTAGAGCCTCCAGCAACATCAGTACCTGCAACGGATGCCACCCCACAGGCATCGGCACCAGAGGTCACTGGCTGAACAGATCACGCAACGCCCTTCTTTTGACCTTTAGCTCTTTATATTTTTATTTTATTTTCTTACACGCTTTATGTGATCGTACCTAGTAGAGAGCTTATCATGACAGCGGTGTAAAAGTATCAGTTCTAGCAGTCTTTGTAACTCTGTATCTCTCTCTGTTTCCATAGTCTTCTCTGAGATCTTGGGCCTTTACTCTATATTAGGTTACAGCTATGGTTTATTGTTTTCCAACAAAATGCTCTCAAGCAGAATCAAAACAAAGGAAAGTCAAAATTCTTCTCTTTGACCGCCACTGCAACACTCAAAGATACAAAAATGTTTAAATTCTCATTTAGCTTCGAGGTTAGTGGTAATCTTCAAAACTGTGTTTGGAATTATTGGTCTGATCTTCGTCATAATGGATGCAGGAGGCTGAAGGTGAAGATACTGGAATTTCGAATGTCTCTGCGACTCCCAAGCCTACAGAACCAGGAAACGAAGAGCAAATACCCTCAGTCGCCTTCCAGCAGGTACCCCTGGAGACTCTTGTAGGTTATCGTTGATTTGGAATCAAATCGAATGGTGACTTAACTCTATTTCTTCTGCAGCTCGCTTCGTTACCTGCCAACCTCTCGTATTCAAGCCTGAACCTTGGCCCACTGCATAGGCCACTTCTACGAAGGGACTTGTTTGATGCTAGGTTTCAGCTGATGTCCGATGAGGATTCTGATGCGAAGAACGGCGAAGTTTGGGGCCCTGAGACGGATTTGGTGAAAGGTGTTTACGAAGGCGGGCTCAAGACGTGGGAATGCTCCCTAGACTTGGTTGATGTCCTGTCAAAGGATTTCAAAATAATCAGTTCGGAAGAAGGAAATGAAGCTTGGCACTTTGTGGAAGGAAAGAAGATCATGGAGGTGAGTAGAATGAAACGGAGAGCTCACCGAGTCCCCAGTTTCATTGCCATTGTATTCTGGTTTTAGGTTGGATGCGGAACAGCTGTTCCCTCACTTTACTTGTTATCTACGCTACTGTCGAAGAAAAATCTGAATTCCGACAAGCCACCACCTACTGTTTTCAATCTGATGGATTACAACGCGCTTGTACTACAACTGGTGGGTTTTCGGTTCTTCTTCACAACAATATACGTTTCATTTACAGTTTCTTCTTCTTCTGAATGTGTGACTTAAGGTAACTCTCCCAAATATCCTCCTTACTTGGTGGTCTAGTCTTTATTCTCCTAAAAGCTCATCGTCGACAGCGCCTTTTGATCCAACTCAACATCGAGGCGTACTCAACGCGGAAGAGTCAGATGATGAAGAACCTGATGGGCACACACTCTCCATCACACCTTCTCTGCTGGAGCGCTTCAAGTGTGACCTTGAATCACGCAATATCACCATTAACTTCTTCGAAGGAGGTTGGAACCACTGGGAACCGACCCTGACCGGAGGCTATCAAGATCTTATCTTGACTTCTGAAACAATCTACCAATCAACATCTCTCTCCTCGCTTCTAAACCTTCTCAAACAGTGTTCTCGGCCCTCGAACTCCGCAGTGTCGGAATCCACGAAGGTCTTGGTCGGGGCCAAAGTGCTTTACTTTGGTTTGGAGGGTGGTGGTGTAGCAGAGTTCGAACGTCAAGTATCTGAAAGTAACGGATGGTCAGAAGTCGTTTGGCAGTCGGAAGTCGGTGTGAAACGAAGAGTTCTTGCAGTGGGGTGGGGAGAAAAGTCGTAATTCATATCTTGTATGATCCTATTTTACACCGCTAAGTCAAACAACATGAGTTTACGTATGAGCCTCTATATTCGTTTACTGCATGTGAAGTTGTAAGCTCTGATTTGTTTTGATTTTTACAAACGAACACCCAATTAAATCGTACAACCTTTAGACATCATTTTGCCAACGCTTGGGAACTACTCGACTCGCTTCTACATCATAGGACCTCTGTCTTGATAGAGGATTCTCGATCGTTGAGACAAGATCAGGTTCAGAAGAAAACCCATGCAGCGCCACTCCACCGGACTTATTGAATAGCCCTTGTTCTGCCCAACGGTCAGCTGCTGAATGACGAGCGAATGAGAACGACGCGCTGGTAGTGCTAGTCAGTCCAGTGCTCATGGCTGCGGAGGATGGTGTCACGGGGGCCGTGGATCCATAGGGAGATAGAGGATAGAGGAGTGAGTCTGTAGTCACTGAAAATCCTCTTCGAGGACGAGTTCTTTGAGAGGTGATAGATGTAGGAGAAGCCAGAGCCATGAGAGCGTCTCTTTCCAATGAACGTGAGGCGTTGACTTTGATGGACTCTTCTGCTAAAGCCATCAGTTCCTTCAGTGATTCTACAGAGAAGGAAGTTTAGAGACAATCACAAGAGGAAAGAGAGAGAGCAAACAAAAGGAACTAACTCTCGTAGCTGAGTAGCATGAGATCACGCCTAGCCTCCTCGTCGTTCAACATCTCGTCTTTCTGAAGAGCGCTCATACTCTGGCCAGCAGTGACTTCATCTACAAATTGTGTCAGGCTATCTGGGGCAGCCATCTGAGGGCCACTTTTAGGTGCCATGAAGTAACGCAGATGCGAGTGGAACGTCTTGGCACTCTCTATGATCTGTTTTAGAGAGAATGAAGACCATTCTTCAGCAACGGCCCGATTGAGATGTGTCAGAAAGCAACTTACCTTCAACGGTAACTCGTCAGGATCAGGAAGGGATGTATGGTGCATACTGAGTTTTCTCAGCCGAGGCTTCTCCTCTGAAGTATCAGTTGAAGGTGTAGCAGACCACTGCGAGGCAGAAGCGATGCTCTGGGTACGGTATGCCTTGACAGCCCTAGGGGCCAAACGACGAGATTTCAGCTCTATGTGTCAGTAGAGGGCATTAGTAAGGAGGAATTACTTTTGAGCTCCTTTGTTTCGAAGCATTTGTTGATAGTGAACTTTATAGAATTCTGCCAGGACGGAAAGTAAGATAGTCATGGCAGCAACGCCCATGATCGCCCACACGATGAAAAATGCTCTTCCACCAGGAGTTTTAGGAAGATAATCGCCGTAACTTGAAAGGTAAACCAGGTCATTGTCAGTGCGAGTGCCGATCAGGGTGAATCATCCAAAACTTACCCAACCGTTGAGAAAGCTACGTAACAAAAATACATCCCTTCCCAGAAGCTCCAAGACTCCGTTCTTGAGAATACGGCGGCGCCAACCTAAAACAATAGACCAGCGTCAGCGCCCAGGGAGAACTCCTTCTGCGAGTGGAATAGAGCTCACCATCCAGAAAGCAAAGAACAGCGTTGTCGCACCAGCAATCTTGACTAATCCTTCTCTTTTCTCTTCCTCCTTCAGCTTCTCCTGAAACTCCCGATACGTTTCCTCATGACTCAAACTCTGCGCTGTCAGCATTTTCTCCAATTGAAGTGCGTTCTGTAGGACCTGATGTTCCGCATTCGGCGTCAATGCAGCGGAAGCAGACCCAGATTCTTCTTCTCGAAGAACACGTTTTCGATCGAGCTCATTCTGCACGCTCTGCATGTCGTCTTTCGTCAACGCCCGCACGTTGAGCTGCATCTTGGTGCCATGTCGTGCGCCTCGATGCGACTGGACGTAAGCCGGGAGTCCCAGAGCGAGCAGCTGACGCTCGATTGCAGCCTTTTTCTCCCGTTCTTCTTGGCGTTGGAGCTTGCGCTCGCGGTGTTTCGCTTGGAGGGTGTAACGTCGTTTTCGGTAGGCTGCTTCCCACGACTCAACAAGGGTTGCTTGGGCAGTTCCGACGGCGACAGCTGTGACGATCGAATAAATTAGATAGATCAGTATTGTGAAAGCGGGTGAATTAAGGGAGAGGAAGAGAGGGCCTACCAAGATTTATGATACCAAACGACTCAAAAAAGAAAAAGAAAATTCTAGCTCCCACAGAGATAGGCACGATGTCACCAAACCCAATCGTTTCGATGGTGCAAATGGTGTAGTAGAGCCCATCCTGGAAGCTTAGATTAGGGATGATGAGAGTGAAGACGAGTGAACCGAGCTGTGACAAGAGATCGCACGGGAACTGTCAGATCTCTTTGACCAAAAAGGAAAGTAATAACATTGAAACAGTGTAGAAATATAAATAATGCTTACAGCGATGTAAGCAAGGAGAATCATTACGATGATGACCAGGTTTCTTTGCTTAGGCGTGAGTCCTGAGCCAGATTTCCCAAAGTTTGGGCTGTGAACCAGATGGTACGTGAGAGTTGGTACGAGTATCATGAATCAAGCGTATAAGAAAGATTGAAAGACTAACGTTTTGTACCAATCAATCAATAGAGTCGCCGTCGTGAACAGACTGACACACGTCGAACAGACCGTCATCCAATATGCCTCAGAGAAAATGAAGCCGTCGTTGTTCTGCCAAGTCTTAACGCCAAAAACTATCAATGAAACCTAAAAAAAAAAAGAAATAAACTTTATAAGCTCATAGTGGAATGGCGATGGGAAGATATGGGGACGGACGATGTTGATCAAATCGTGAATGACCAAGAAGTTTATTGCAACCTTCGTCGAGCCTTTCACTTTCCTCTCCAGAAATCTCTGGAAGGCAAAAACCATCAGAGTCAGTCGAAAACCTCAACATTGACGAGTAGGAGCGGAGAGAGTGAAAAGGAGGTTCACCAAAATCAAGCACACGTTAGCAACTACAGCAGAGAAGATTGAGATGCCCAGTCCTACTTCGAGGATGACGGGGTTCGGGCGGTAGACGGTTGCTGTACTTGGGTCGGCATACGACTGATTCAGGGTCGAAAAATAGGAAAAGGAAAAAAAATTGATCAGAAAAAGAGAGACTGAGAGATGAGGAGGAAAGGGGGACGGACAGCTTTTTCGGCATACCAGTGTTCGGTCAGACTGTTTCCCAAACAAAAAGAGATAGAACAAAGATTCGCAAGTCATTAGTGAGACCTGACGCAGGACACAAAAAGGCGGGATGAACGAACCCTGGAATCTCAAGCAAGATCGAAAACGGTACAACCAATCCACTCAAAATCGGCAGCCAGCGATACTCAACCTCAACCTGTTCCTCTGAGAATCTACAGTCCTTCCCCCAAATACGCTGGAACAAGGCTTTCGCGAAGCTAGGGTGGGACACGTCGTGTCGATGGAGCCAGGCTTTCCTCACTGTGGCCCAGGTGATCGGGTCGCGGTTCGCACAAGCCGGACAGGTGTGCCTCGGAGGTTTTTGATGGGCACGGCGCTTGTTTTGGGAGTGTGTGCGGTGTCTGTGTAGAGTGGAGGAGACTTAAGGTTAGCCTGCGCGCTTCCAAAATGTCAAAGAGAAGAGAATAGGAGTGAGAGGAGGGGGGAAGTAGATGATCAGAAACACATACTGTTGTAAATTAGGATGCCATTTCAATTTCCCCACGCCCGTGAACTTCTTCTCATGAATATGGTGATAGTGAGTCTTTTTCGACCCATCCATAGCATTTTCACCCTTTGTCGCGAGACCGCTGTTGGCCGTGGATAGAATTCCTAGCTGTTTCTCAACAGAAGAAGATTCCTGCGTGTGGTGGAACGAAACGGGTGAGTCTGTGCGGGGCATCAGACGGGTGAAAGGTGATGTCGAACGTGTTAGATGCGGTTGCGTCCTTGGTGAAAGTTCTTCACCTTCCCGCTCTTCTTCCTCGTCCTGATCATTTTCTCCATTGGAATCATCATCGAGCTCCTCCTCCTCTCCATCGTCGAACTCATCCTCCTCCCTCCCTTCGTCTCCCCTTGCGTCGTCCTCCGTATCCGACCCTCCATGACCTCTTTCCTCCTCCTCTTCCTCCTCCTCATCATCGTCATAGTGGCTAGTCCTGCTGATGCTCTCCATGGAGTTCAGTAAAAACGGAAGCGCGACAGGGACGGCCATTGCTTATCTTGTGGATGGGTTAGCTGATAAGGTGGTGCTGAATAGGTTTTTGGACTGCTGGGGTCTGGCCTAGGTGGGAGATTGGTCAGGTAGTAGAGGGATGTAGTAGGTAATGTGTAAGAAGGAGCGATAATGAGTTGTTTACGTAGGAGGTATGTAGGGAGCGAAAGGACAGGTAAACTCACCGTCTCAACCAACAAAAAATGCTTCTATCCAGACTTGTCAAAGCACAACAGTGATTCTTCTCTTGAAGAGATGGATGCTAGATAAGCATCTTCGTTGCTAGAAAAACGAGATAGCAGGGCTTGGAGCTAATAACTTTTCAGCAAGAAGAGTGTATATGGGCGTTCGGGCGATCAGAAGAGCTGCAAAATCCAGACCTCGTGTCTAGCAGTGGGGTCGGTGATGATTTTTGGTGGGATGGATATTAGTCCTTTACATTCAGGTTGAAAATAGGAAGATAGAGAATAGAGGACAAACTTGAAAGATGAGGGTTTGGTAGCCAATTTTTGAAGTCCTTGGACCGACGAGAGAAGAAGGCTATCTGTGATCCAAGCAGGCAAGCATAGCGATGTATCCAGAATAGCGCCCAGGGATTGAAATCCAGATTCTTCATCGAAGTTCAGTGCTGTTACTTTGGTCTAGGTGATAGTTAGGAAGGAAGAAACAGGGGAGCAAATTTCGAGGGGTATTTGGGTTGCGCTGATTTGGCTTCGTTTTAGACGAGGAAAACTCGAGAAGTCAGTACTCTTCAAGACTCGCATTCAGAACCGACGTGGAATATGCTGGAGTTGAGGGTTGGGTTGGAAGTCTTGAACTCATTTCTTGCAATGAACTTAATGAAACACCGCGACGTTTCATCTGTCAAAACCATCTTTGCGAGCTCGAGGACAGACAGGAACAGAGCTGACATAGACTCGCCTATATTATCATATGGCAACTGTACTTCTTCTAGGCCTCTGAACATCATATCCTCGGTTTGTGTCGTGGGCTGTCGGTGAGGACAACCTTTACAGCCTCTTTCGTACTTGAATACTGATGCAGCTGGCTTCGTTTTGAAAACAGACGGGGTTTCCATTGTGATGCTAAGTATATATGGTGATTGTAGCTGAATAGAGAGCTGGCAACTGTGATGATTACAGATGAGAATATTGGAAGTTGAGAACTTAGAAAGTAGCTGGCTAATGTCGCTCACATACCAACATGAAACACGACTCGGCCCGGGAACGAATTAACTGCTACAGCTGTAGGAGATTGACCTGTGTACTTAAGATAGAAATAAGTTGCGCTCGGCTCCAGCGTCTGTGTGTGTTGTGAGTGGCCGCCTTTGTTTTGACACTGCCTACCCGAAGCACATCCCCTGCTTCTGTCGTACTACACATTTTACAGGCACATAGAAGATGAATCCACGTCTAAGGGGTACAGTCACGCTCAAAAGACCCAACCATAATATGTATTTATCACCACCAGAAAGTATGTACCCCGGCTTTGCACACGACTCCAAAAAGAAGAATTGCTACAGTCCAAAATGATCGTCATTACCCATCCTATCCTACAGCCTATATACTATAACCCGTCCACACTGAGGGGAAAGAATTGGAGAGGTTAGCCCCAGGGCACTAGCGCGACGTCACGACAGTATGGCGCGACTTACCGACCTTCTTTATCCAATCGTCCTACCTCCTTCACCTCTTCTAGAATGAGGTGGGATTTGGGAATCAGGGTGACAGTGCTGGTAGACTATCAGTCGATGTCCTCACGGGCGAGCCCAACATCGAAGTACTAGGAGAGGGTACCTCAGCGGCGGGTGCTGCGACCGTCGAGGGGCCGGACTGTGAGGAAGATGAGAAGGACCTGATGAAGGCATATCTCGAAGGTGGACTCGTCGACAGAGGCTGGGGCTGTGAAGCGGCCGGCTGGTGCTGCTGTTTCTTGAACTGTAAGGGGTCACGAGCGGACGACAATTCGCCGGGAATAAACATGGAATTTGAAACCGTGCCAACATGACCAGGAGTTCGTCAGAGTCATTTTCACTCCCCCAATGAATAGAAGGAAGGGGACTTACAAGAGATTCTAGGTCGCTGAGAATACCTGCATGGGAGGAGGATGAGATTGAGAGGAGCATTGAGTTTGATTCTATACTGTTTGGTTTCTTCTGGATTGAGGATCGAGGTGCGGAGTCCACTCTGGTTCTGGCTCTCTATGAGATCTGTTGAAGTTTGGGATAAGGGATGGGGGCTGGGAGCTGAATCAGAAAGAGAGAGAGGTGACTGGTGGTTGAGTTGCAACTTCTGGAAGAAATTAGGACAAAGAGCGTGGGAAGGAAGACAGACGGAGAAACTTCTTAGTTCGCGAATCAACGGGGTGGGATTTTGCAATTTCGACGTCTTTTTGTTTACCTTTGTTCCCTTTTGCTGGGTCCAAAACAGAGAAGGATGGAGTAGGGAAAAGATGCAGGGAGATCAAGGAGGTGCTCGACTGGCTTAAATGACACAAAAATGTGTCTGCTCCGGAGCTCCTCTCGCCCATACGGAGGAGCGCAATCCAGAAGCTTCATTCAGTACCTCGCTAGATCCGTCAGAAAAAAACAAAATAGATACTGTGGAAATTTGATGACAGACGCTATTCCTGAGAATGTCGAAAAGAACTTCATCGTAGGGAAAATAGTGATAATAAAAAAACAGGAAAAAAAAGTTTGTCTCCCCAACCGGAGTCGAGCCGGTGACCTGTGGATATATTGTTGCCATTACAGTCCATCGCTCTACCAACTGAGCTATGGAGAGCCATGAAGAACAGAAAGGTCTTAGTTTTTAGTCGAAGCGAAATGCTCAAATTCTCCTGAATTCTTCGACTTCAAAATTGTTCTCACCTGTGTCAGTAATCAAAGATTCTCATGGTATAACAAAAACAAATCATATTAGAATATATTCAGAAATTCAAGCAGTAGTATCTCTGTAAGTAATGTAGTCCTTTGCAAAGCCATCCCACGCGCCTGTTTTCTTCCCTCGAGGGAAAAAAAATGATGAAGCAGAGAGCTCAGAAATAAATGTAATGATGTTTTGAAGATATGAGTATTTATACAGATTCAGGAAACTCTGAGAGGTACTGTCATGAAATAAATTCTGGCTGAGAGCCAGCCCGCTTGTCTCGCTGTTGCTTCTAATGCCTAGCCGCATCGAACCCCAGACGACTATCTTTCTAACAATCCTCTTTGCGAGATATGACTACAGCACAAGTAAGTTGACGTTTGATCTCTTAATTTCTGGATTGACTGGCGTGAATCTTGACCCTTCGTTTGGTATTGTAGAAAGTGAAGACGAAGTCGTTAGCGATGGGCTCGAAGCAGGACCAACTGCCAACAACACTGGCCCAGAGCGTTAGTATCGTCAAGACGATGCTGAATGCTAGTTTTGGATGCATCAGCTACTTGAGGTGTGTGTCCTTTCTCTTTCATGCGGTCGGTGAGATAAGGTGGTGACCAATGCGGGGTGGAATGGCTTTCGAAATAGTGCTGATCTGACCTCTCATCTTTCTCACCTCTCATCCTTATTTTCGTCTTGCTCTCAGAAACTTGCTTCCTGATGAGAACTTTGTTGATGGAAGTGTGTCTTCGTCTGGGAATGCTGGAAGTATAAAAGTGAGCCCAAGCACCCAGCCGACCACCATTGTCGACCTCCATCCATTCAATCTCTAAGGATGCCCAACTACTTTCGGATGACACGAGCTAATTATTTTGCTGTGATGTACTGCTTTAACTGTAGATCAAGACCATCAAACGAGGCTATTCGTAAGTCTTTGACCAGGCCGCCGACTTACTTCTCCGATCACCTTGAACGGACGTCTTCCTCTCTTCTGTCTTCTAGAAACGAAGCGGACAAACTCTTGGACTACCTGGTAAGTTCTATCCTGTATTGCCATGACTTCTCATAGTGTAAGACATTTATTTGTTGCTGTGGCTCGCATATACGCGCTTTCTCCCTCGATAGGACAAGGGTATCATGGATGCTGTTGAGAGGAAATATCTGAAAAGCTTGGTATTATGTGTATACTTGGTGGGTGCTTCCATCTTTCTTCCTTGAAACGTCTTCGATGACCATGCCTGGGGAGCACAGGATCCTGATAATCCGACCAAGTGAGATGAGCTTTTCTGCAGCTTTCTTCTTCTCCGCTACTCGCTAATAGTTTGGTTCTCATCAAAAACAGTGTCATCGAAGTACGTTTTCATTTTTCTCTGTTTCGGTGGGGTTCATTCAATCAGCAGCATTTACCAATGAATGCGTCTCTCCCTCAGACCTACACGTTCAACTTCACTTGTGCATCTTTCCCGTCAACTATCTATCCTGTATATGCTTCTCCCTGACAAGCTCGTTCACTACGCATATATATAGACCACGATACGCCAGATGGGGCCGCAGCCCCAGTGATGACTGTCGAGAAGGCTTTGGCGGACATGACCATGGGTGAAGGAGTGAGTCTTCCTACGATCTCCTCCGTTGCTTTAAATGGCCTCTATAACGGTATTCATCTTTCTTAGGCTGTAAAGGTGGATGAAGTCACTCAAGCTGCGAAAGGTGCCCGAGTTCCCACTTTGGGTGAAGTAAAGAGAAGCGTCAAAGTGAGCGCCAGTCGTCCTTTCAAATGCTCGAGGTTGGGGAAGACTTTTTTACGATCGTCTGGTTCAGTCTTTAATCAAAAGCTTGATTATGATGACCCAAAATTTGAGCGATCTTCCTCGTGAGAGACCAACCCGTCGCTCTCTCTCTCTTCCATCAATAACTGACTGATGTTTCTCCAACGACTTAATCAGGCCAAAGATCGTAAGCCACCAGTTTTTGTATCTCCATCTATAACATCACTTTGATTACGTCTCTTGGGTTTGAACAGTATTACATTCAAGCTCTTTTGGGAGAAGCATACACCAGACGACTATGAGCCGCCAATGTTTAGAAGAGCTAATCCTGAAACAGAAATGTGAGTGTCTTCGTCACACGCCTTGGGTTTGTGTTGCTGTGACAAAGGTTCCTTTTTTTTTTTTGGGGTAAGGTTGTACTTCGGAACTCATAATAGAGATGAGGCTCCTGAGATAAGTGGGATTGGTACCATGAACACTGGACATCACGGGTGAGCTCAAGTTCTTCTATTGATTCATACGTGCGGACGCAGAAAGGTCAACCCCATCGCTCAAGGCTCGCCTGTTCAACAGACTCAAAGTCAAGATACGCTCCATTGCCGACATTCTCCCCAGATCCTTCGACAATGACGACGAAAGCGCTGCATTCGGTGCAGATTCCCAAACAAGATTCATCGATGCCGAAGCTGGTCGTCTACAGGACGCCAAAGCGATCGCTGAAGACTCGGTAGCTCGAAACATCCTCTGGAGCGCGGAAGATCAAGTTGATGCTGCAAACAGCGATGAGTTTGACGATGTTAGCGGAGTCGATCCAGACCTCGTTTCTGTGGCTCCTTCAAATATTGAACACAGAGATAGCAGTAGTGCAAGCGCAAATAAGATAGTTCTTGGTGTCCCCTTCGGAGAGCGAACTCGAAACGGGAAGATCACATACCTCTCAACAGCGGAAATGGAAGCTGAAGCAGCGAGACTAGGGGCGTATGCCTTCGGCGGTGGACTTGGCGGAAAAAATGGCTTGTTGGACGAAGCCTCGGCTCCTCCTGTGAGTCAAGATGTCAGGATGGTGTTTGATGAAGTCGAGAAAAGCGGAAGGAGAGGTGGGAAGTTCCCCGGTGGGGCACCTGCGAATGTAAACAGCTACCTTGATAAAGTAGTGAGTGATCGGCGTCTCGTCAAGCCTTGGTCCTCAAGCAATCGCTTGAATTTTGGCCTTTTCACTCTTATTCATACCAATTCTTCCAGATAAACCGTCAGAATACCCTCACTACCCAGATTGGAGGTAGCGATCTCACGGGAACTCAAGTCGCTGAATTCGATTCATTCCAAGCTTCATCTGTCGCTGAACCATCTCGTGCTCTTGCATTAGCTGATGGCGAAACTCAAGATCTCACTATTACCAAAGAAAGTGCAGAATTCAGCATTGGTGAGTATACATGTTTTTACTAATGCTATTTTGCTTTCCGCTCCTGGAACTAAGATTTGTCAATTGAAGCTGAGGCGGCACAGTCAAGGCCACCACCCAAACAGATATTCCCCACAAAGATATACGAGAAAGAAGAGATCGAGCTTCCCGTTGATAAGGATGATGATGCTGAGCTCTGCCTGTGCGGTGATACAGATTGCGGCGGAGAGATGGTTGATTGTTCTTCTTGCAGAAGGAGGATTCACGTTTGGTGGGTACATGCTTCTCAGCTTATTAGAGCATGGTTCGTCTGATCGTCTTGAACTTCAGGTGTATTGGTGCTCAGACCTCCAAAATCGTCCCCAAGATCTTCTTCTGTCACGCCTGCCAGGTAAGTATCTACCTTTTGTTCCGACTCGGTAGGTTGACTAAGAAACTTCTTTCTACGCAGTTTGAAAATCATCCTAATACTCAAACCTGGTCAGGTGATGACAAAGCAGAAAAGTTGGAGCTCTTCAGAACACTTGCTCTTTTCAGGTGTGATGGCCCTCATTTTAAACCACGACGCTAACTGCGATGACTAACTTGCTCCTGCTCACTTCAGACGTGCGATCAAAGTGGTCACTGAGGAAAAAATTGAATCCAATGCCAAGTTATTGGCTAAGCGTCTCGGTTTGTGTCGAGTTTACAATGCTCAGTTCGCTAAGCCACTGACAGTTACTTCTCACTCTCGCAGGATGCGATATTCCCGATGCCAGTTAGTGCCACTTTTTATTTTTATTTTTATCTTATTTCTCGGAGGGAAGGGGGTTGCTGACGTTGTTATCTGGAACAGCGGCAATCTTCACACGTTTGAGTAGGGAAGGTAAGCCCGAGCACACTCCTGTGAAAAGTAAGCCCACGTGTCAAGAACCGTCTTGCAGGATTTATAAAAAAGGTCGAGTTCTCCGAAGTCCCCCTCACGGTATCAAAGAAGAAACGCGGTCGTAAATCAGCTCAAGTTTGGGTTCTCGTCAAGGGTGAAAGTCAGCGTAGTCTTTTCAAGGATTACTTCACAATGGCCCCTAACTCTAAGATTGAAGCGGACTTGTTTGGTCTGGAAGATGGATTGAGAGTCGGTATGAATATCGAGGTGAGTCTATTGCGTAGGTGTTTGCTGTGATTCAACACACGATGATGCCTTCTTTCCACAGTTGACCCAAAGCCAAGCTGGACAACTCACTCATGGCCCGGATACAACTCGTAGATTCCAGAAGTTTTACACAAGCAACAAATATTTTCTTCTGACAATATTTTTACTATTGTAGGAGGCACAAATGCTGGAAACTCACACTCGCTTTCTCACTTAGCGCTGACACTAATCTCTCCATCTGAACTTTCAAGCCAAGATTTCCATCTATTAAAGCAATCACAAGGACCAGAAGAGTTTCGCTCGCCCTCTCTCACTCCCCCACCTCCTTTAAGCCAAGACGACGAAGACAACAATCGGCCCGGTTCTCTGGAGCAAACAGAGCTTCAGCCTTTCATCCCCGAAACCCCTCAAGCTTCTCAAATGGCAATCGATGACAACGGGCCTCCTCAAGAATCCTCTCTCAAGCGTAAGTTCTCCCAGACCGTCGCCTCGGACGAGCTGGGCATAGGTGACGGCTGCGATGGCGGAACAGGAGGCCAGAATAAACGCAGTTCTAAGTTCAGAGCGTCGCTCGCTGTTGAAGGACTCGACCTTGAATGTCTTTAGAAGAACCACCTCTTTCGCTCTTCTCACAAATTGAGCTTTGGATGTCTTTTTGCTTTCACACATTTTTCGATTTCTCCTTAATGCCTGTCCGTATTCGACCACAAGGTTGGAGGTATAAATTTGGATCCGCGTCAACCCTATGTCACCATTTTCCCCTTGTCTGCCTTCGTTTTTTTTGCAAGTGCACATGAAGTATAGAAACTTGCTTCGTAAATGAAGGGTTCGCGGTGACAGATTAAGCGTGTGTTATAGCAGTATACGTGACAAGAGGAAAATCACCAGTGAAAAGGCTCTAGAGGGAGAATGGTCAACATTGGGAAAACAAACAAATGCTATAGGACAGATCGAAGACGACTACAAGGAAGCAATAGTACGTTTGAGTGGGGGAGGGAGAATGGCGTGTGTGGGTGAGTGTGGGGAATGTACAAATGATATGAGATGATGACCAACAATAATCGAGACCCAAGTCCCGCGAGGGTAGAAGGAAAGAGGAGGTGAATCACAGATTATCACCTCTTTCCTACCGAGAACCAGATCAACTGATCATCGGTCGATACGCAACATCTCCTTCCTCTGCAATCTTCTCAAGATTATTCTCGACGAGATCCCAGCCCGTCGACCAGCGTCGGGAAACACGTCGCCTCTTCTCCACGGGCGTCAGCGACGTCTCGGACGCTGCTGAGCCGTACTCGTCCACATCGGACCAGCAATCCATGCTGGAACGCGAGATAGGGCTGTTGGAATGAGAAAAGGGGCAGGGGAGGGCGGTCAGCAAGACGGCGCAGATGTGAGGGATTTGAGGCTCATAGAATGGATATTGAACACTAACCGAAGTGAAACGAAGAGGGTGAAAATTACTGCCAGCAGGAAAAGATTGGTTCGAGCCGCGACCTAGATTGTAAACAAGAACTGGTGAGAAAAAATTCTTCCGCACTAAACGCCTCTTTCATGGGGTTGAAAAACACCGAAGAAAGAAGTCACTATTATTACTCACATCGGGGCTCAAGAAAACGTCAGCCAGGACAGATACCATTGTAGTAGGTTTGGTGTGGGTGGAGTAGGTGTTGGTGTGGTGTTTGGACAAGTAGGTGTATGAACCGCCTGGGCTTCTTCTTGTGGAGTGCAAGGGTGAGGTTGGAAACGGTGGGAGGGAGAGGGCGAAGAGAAGGAGGGCGAGAAAGGAGAGTGAGAGCACTTGTAGCAGAGGCACGAGTCGCTGGCTTTGGGTGGGAGTTGGCTGCTGTTGGGGAGAGAAACCCTCAAGGCCCATCTTGTGGTGTCCTTTTATAAAGATGGGAGGGCTCATCATCAGAGGCGTCTTGTACAGAGATGCTAGAGCTGTTCTTCCGGTTTGATTGACACTTTGGAGTTGGAGGCTTGGGCGTTTGGACTTTGGGACTCTAAGACCGTCTCAGCAAAGGTCAAGAGGTTAGGTCTGAAGGCAGTCAGCTGCTTTCTGTCAGTTTATCCGCATCGTCTTTGTCGAGAGGAAGACTCAGTTTTTCTTCCCAGCAGAAATCCAGCGGCGAGATGGCACCTCAAAACAGCACTCGCCATCTTCTGAGACGTTCCGCAGGCCCAATCGAGCTGGTGGCGAGGCACACCCGCGAGACATATTTTTCGTCCTCGCCTGAGCTACACATTTAAGCTTTTGTCTGTTTCGCAGGTCCGAAGTGAGTACAGAATGAAGGGAGAAACCAATGTGTTCAGGGGACTCGCAAGCTCTGGACGCCTTCGCGCCCTGCTCTGTGACGACGGTCCAGCGCGTGCGCCCCCATCAGCGTCCTCCGCCCTGTGCTGACTACATTATTAGTGCAGATCTCAGCAGGGCGGAAGGTTTTGTTTTTTTTCAGTTTACTGTGGAACAGGGGTTTCTGGCCGATCATACAGTCATCGAAATCGAGATAGAATCGATGAGATGGTTCGGCGGCGGCCACCTTCACACAAAACAAAGGCTTTTTCCAGATTTTTCATTATGTGTCCCTGATTGAAAACAGGCAGCGAGAAACGTATCCGTTGAAGGCGTACAATGAAAATTTAATTGTCCAGAACGTTCCCTTTTGGAAGAACTCTGCTTCAATCAAACGAGTGCTCGCTCATACAGAAGCAGATCACTTCTTGCGCCATCGCGGATGCTCGCTTCAAGGGTTATATCAGGTTATCTTCTTCATCGAAATCTTCTAGCTTATCTTTCTCCTTTTCTCACTCATAAACAGGCTAGCTGAACTGGTTTGTGAATCCACAATGTATGCCCGCGCAGCGGACATGAGACGCTCCCTCCAAGAACATCTCAGCCCAACTTCTGCTGATCTTTCGAGCCCCGGGGTTTCTACAGGGACTGAAAGATTGTCTGGAATTTTTAGAGTTTAAAGGTTTTTAATAGCCTTGAAAAGGAGGCGGTAATAGTGAGGAAGGGAACAAATGAAGGATAGAAAATTAGAATGTCATAGAATGGTTTTGTTTTGATTTCTCTTTTGAGCTCACTAGCAGCTGCTATCACCCGTCTGCACCTGAAGAACTACACTCACCTTCTTAGAAAAAACACGAACAGATCTCTACAGAAGACTGTGTTTGTTCTTCTTGTTCAACCTGGTCCTACTCGATCTCAAGTTCAGTGGGCACTGCAGTCCTCCAAACATTGCCCCAAACTTGTGGTGGGCACCCACTCCTTCATTGACCTGAGTCCCACCCCTCAAAATTCCTTAGATTATCGCTGAACCAGAACAGTGCAGCTGGTTTCAAGGTGTCGATATTGATAGCAAAACCAAAACAAAAAAGGAGATTTTATACTATAGTCGTTTCAGAAATGCCCCGGCGGTGTCGCCCGGAAAAAAACAAAAACGCAAAACTGAACCAGGGAGGGAGAAAGAGAGCGAGAGAGAAAATTCAGCAGTCCGGTTTTATACGCCTCCAGAGGCGCCAAGTATTCTTATATTCTTATTAGTCTTCTCACTCGTTGTCAACCGAGCAGGCGGCGTCGGTTTAGAGAGGTGACTGCGCACGCTATCGCGCTGCTGCTGCTGGTCGCGGCAGAGTCGTCGCGGGCGCAAACAGGAGGGCGCTCTATGGTCCTCTCGGGGAGAAAGCAGAGTGCTCTCGCAAACCTATGCTAGAACAAAGAAAGAGGTTCCAGCGGCTGCGGAGGGGAGCGCAATTTATATAAAGATCAGCGACGGGCGCTGGAGGCGTTTCTCTTCTCCCCTTCTTGTCTACTCGAAGCCTCCCTGTCCTCCAGCCAGAACGAAATCTTGCACGATGCTCGCAGCGCACCAGACACCATCGACGACTCTGCCCTCCTTCTCGTCCCTCCTTCAATCCATCTCTCCCCCACCACCCACTCTAAAACACTCCTATTTCCATCCAACGACGGCGCCCTTCCCGGTTTCCCAGTTCTACACGTATCCAAACCACCAGCCAGCACCCCCACTCTTTCCCCCGACAGGGACTACTGGATCACCAACACAGCAGCGGGGGAGGTTGGATGTGGTCGTCCGCCAGCAGCTACCGCACCATCACAGCAGTCACCACCACCAGCAGAAACCTGTTCCAGCAAACAGCGCAGTCCACCGCAGGGTCTCGTCCACCTCTTCAACATCCTCCTCCTCATCTTCCTCGTCGTCCTCACAGCCTGCGTCTAGGACAAACAGGAGGATGCACCCCTCCCCCGCCCACTCCGTCATTCCGCCGCCGGTGGGATTCCATCCATACTACCGCCCACAGCCGCAGCCAACGCTGCATTACAGAGGGAGAACGAGCAACAAAGGGGAGGCTTCTGTGAGAGAGCAGGTATGTCGTCTCGTTCCGTTCTTAAATGAAGACGAGCTGAGCGCTGACCTCCTTCTGTCACTTTGCATAGGGAGTGAGATGTATCTCGTCATATGGCCGCAGAAGGGAGCAGGAGATGAGGAGCGTTTTCTCGTGAGATTCATAATGATATTCTTCATTCTGTCCTGGCATTGGAAAGAAGACGAGGACAAAGATGAATGGGAGGGATAAGTATATCCGACAAGCATGTAAGCAGCTTCCCTTCTCCATCGCATAACTCTAGTTCTTCTCTCTGTATTGACACTGGTCACATCTCTCTGTAGAAACTCGCACTAAACAAAAAGGATAGCCTCCTTATCCCTGAACCCACCGCTGATGCGGTCTGGTGGGGACTGCGCCCGCTGCTTTATGTTGACTCAACTGACAACCTTGAAACCAACCTTCCCGCTTTCAATCCGTTCTCGCTCCCCCTTTCCTCTTTGTCTTATCATCATTATACCGAGCAGTTCTGTGTTGATATCTTCGCAATTGTAGACTCTGAATATGTGTTGAGAATTAGACGATATCTTCAACAGAAATAGGCAGTTTAGTTAGATCAGATCAGGCGGTGTTTGTTATCGATCGATTCATCACACCTGTCTGCCATCCAGCCTTGCAAAAGAGTGCTACACTAAAAATAGTTTGTACGTATACACAGAAAGGAAATAAAAAGCCAGAAGGAGGGCGGCTGATACCATGGTCCAGAGACAAACACAACCATCATACAACTCCTTCCACCAACACCGTTCATCTACCACGGTCACATAGACTTCTAAGAGAGTCTTACTGCAGTAAGATCGACACGCCCATGATGAGGCACGCTATCGACACGTACGGCGACAAGCGTTCACCTGTATTGCGCGGCAATCCAGAGAAAGAACGGGCGTCGAGAATCAAATCAGCGTCGGCGAGGGGTTCTCATCAGAGACACAGAAGAGAAACGAACCGATTCGGGCTGATTTCCATATGATTCCCAACAGTCTATTTTGTTGAAGAATGTTAATTATGATAGCGAGAGGAAAGAGGAAGTAGGGTTTCATGAATCAGCAAACGGAACTGGCAGGTACAACGGTCAAGGGAAAACGGACCCTTCTTTGTTCCTGTCTACTAAGCCGGGAGCAATGGACCGTGAGTAGGTGCATGTGCAGATGAAGAGCATGATGCAGAGGAGTAGCCTTGAGAGTTCGAGAGCAAATGCAACAAGGAGGAGGTCGGGGGTGAAAGGTAGGTATGATGATGGAAAGAGAAGGGAGGGAAAATGTTGGAAGTCTGGGTTAGGATAGAGTGAAGGGATCAAGGGGCGTGGGGCAGAGGACGTACGAGGAGAAGTTGAAGAGAGCCGTCTGGGATACCAATGAAGCCAGACAAGACAGAAGGGCTTAAAAAATCAGGAACTACAACGAAACAGAGTACCTCAGCTTTGAGTCTCTTACCATTTTATACTAGTGCTGGAGGATTGGACAGGTTGTGCGTTCGTTTCGACTCAACCTGTGTCGTGTCGTGTTCTGCTGGCTTCAAAGAGACGAGACGAGGAACGACAGATCAATTCTTCCTGTTGCTGATGCCAGTGAATTATCCGAAGTGATACCGTCTTGATGCCGTCTGACTTGACTTCGGCTCTGTCCCCTCCTGGTTCTCCGACGACAAGGAGTGAGATTTGGGGGGAGGGCGGACGAGGGGTGTCGCTGGATTCTAAGCCAAGTGTTTAGCTTCTAAGGCTGGGTTTCAGTGAAGATCTATCCTTCTAATGAATTCAAGAGCTTGACAGGTTTCAAAGAAGATTGAGAGTGTTGGTTTCGAACCCAACGTGTCGCCCCCAGCTTCGACGCTGCTTTCCAAAAAACTTGCGCCTCTCAGAAATCCAAACCACATTTCTCCCAAATCTCACTCAAGGGAAAGCAGGGTCATACACCCTCTGGATTCTCAAGAAGCAGTAGTACAATGTCCGACAATCCATACTTGGTGAGTTCCAATTCCTCCATGTACTCGAAAAATTAAGATCCATTCTCAAAAAAGCGCTGAATTGCTGTTCTGTTGACTTTGAACTCTAAAAGGCCCACTTGGCTCCCCATCAAAGAGGAACTTCTTCCCCTGGAGCATCGTCGTCTAGAAACCCGCTCGATGGACTGATTCCAGGCCAGGTCAATGCTCCTCAGGCTAGAGCGCTGTTGGTGAGTCCTTTGCTTTCGTTTACAGAGATTGCAAGCTGTTGGACGATTGGCGGGGTTTCTCTACGAATTGGGTCTTTGGTTGGGTCATTTGGACATCCAGAGAAGGAGGGTGTGGAAGGATGCTGGGTAACAGTGAGAGAGGGATATAAGCGGAGCAATGTCACTTGGTTCGCTCGTCGCTGGACAACCTAGTCTTCGAACGCCTCCAAAGGGTCTTCAGTACCTTAAATCACACTGACGTCGATGTCAGAGGGAGATTTCGTGCCAGCAAAAGCTCGAATCCATTCGTCGCCATAGTGCTTCCTCCTCACGAATTCAAGACTTTCATTACTGACTCTTCTCTCTCACTTTCCTGTCTCTACCCTTACGTCTCAAATAGGACGGTGATATCAACCCCTTTGTCAAGAACCAGCCTTACTCAAGCAACTTCAAGAAGATCCTTGCCTCCCGAAAGAAGCTGCCTGTGTATGAGCGTATGCCAGAGTTTTATGAAATTGTGAGTTGTCCCCTGTTGTCTGTCTTTTGAATCCTGGGTTAGTCTTCGGTTCTGATTGAGACCTCGTTCGGAAATGTGTTTGCGCCACGCCGGCGTCAATAGTTCTCAAAAAATCAAATCATGGTGATGGTTGGAGAGACTGGTTCAGGAAAGACGACTCAGTGAGTTGTTTTTTCTTCTTTTCCAATTCTGGTCTCTTGGTAGACAGAGCGAAAACTGATTGTTGTTTCATCAACCAAAATGCTCGATTTTGCAGAATTCCTCAGTTTGTAGCGTACTCGGATATGCCCCAGCTGAAAGGAAAGATGATTGCCTGTACGCAGCCGAGAAGGGTTGCGGCGATGTCTGTTGCCAAGAGAGTTGCAGATGAGATGGATGGTAAGTTATCTTACTCTCACTTCTGCCTTCTTTACCCCTTCATCTCTCTCACTGGCCCATCCTCCGTCGCTGACTTTGCTCGCTACTAGTCCAACTGGGTAAACAAGTCGGTTACTCGATCAGATTCGAAGATATGACGGATCCAAACACGACGATGCTCAAGTACATGACGGACGGAATGTTGCTCAGGGAGGCCATGAACGACAACCAACTCAGCAGGTACTCGACTATCATTCTCGACGAGGCCCACGAGAGGACGCTGGCGACGGACATTTTGATGGGACTGCTGAAGGAGGTGAGTTTGATCATTTTGGGTAACTTCTTTTTGGGTTTAGAGTGTTCCTAATGTTGATTTGTCTTGGGGAGGATAGATTGCAGCTCGTCGTAAAGACCTCAAAATCATTGTCATGTCCGCTACGCTCGACTCTCTCAAATTCCAGAAATACTTCGGACCGTCCGAAGGTGTTCTCGCTCCCTTGCTCAAAGTGTCCGGTCGAACATTCCCGGTCGAGACATTCTACACTCAGGAGCCGGAGAACGATTACGTCGAGGCTGCAATCCGGACGTGTTTAATGATCCATCAGAGCGAGGATGAGGGTGACATCCTGTTGTTCCTGACGGGTGAAGAAGAGATCGAGGACGCGTGCAGGAAGATCAAAGCGGAAGGCGACCAGCTTGCTGTTCAGTCCGGTGGCGCTGTGGGCCCTATCATGGTCGTACCCCTCTACTCGTCCTTACCACCAAACCAGCAGCAGAGGATCTTCGACCCAGCCCCTCCAGCAGCTGTACCTGGTGGCGCGCCGGGTAGGAAGGTGGTCGTGTCGACAAACATTGCAGAGACTTCCCTCACCATCGATGGTATTGTGTACGTCGTCGACCCCGGCTTCTTCAAGCAAAACGTGTATAACCCGAGGATCAGAGTCCAGTCGCTTCTCGTCTCGCCTATCTCCAAGGCGTCGGCCCAGCAGAGGGCTGGTCGTGCGGGCAGAACAAGGCCGGGCAAGTGCTTCAGATTGTACACGGAGAAGGACTTCATGAACGAATTAGAGGAACAGACACATCCGGAGATTCTGAGAAGTAACTTGGCGAATACAGTTTTAGATCTTGTTAAGTTGGGAATCAAGGATTTGGTTCATTTGTGAGTACAGTGTTTTTTCCAATCGTCCCACTTTGACAGTATTTTAACAGCTTCCTTTTCACTGACTTTTTTTCTTTGCCCTTTTTTTCTCTGTTGGGTAATATAGCGATTACATGGATGCTCCCGCTCCAGAAACAATTATGCGTGCTTTAGAACTCCTCAACTACATTGGCGCGTTGGACGACGAAGGCGACTTGACACCCTTAGGATCCATCATGGCTGAATTCCCGCTCGACCCACAAATGTCAAAAATGTTAATTGTATCTCCGGGATTGAAGTGCTCGAACGAGCTATTGAGTCTGACGGCGATGTTGTCTGGTGAGTGCTGATGACTTTACAAAGAGTGCCCTATCTGACACACTTTTTATTTCAACAGTGCCAAACGTCTTTTTAAGACCAGTCAATGCAAGACGAGAAGCTGATCAAGCCAAAGCTCAATTCGTCCACCCAGACGGTGACCATCTTACCCTGCTGAACGTGTACCACGCCTTCAAGACGAACGAACATGACCGCAATTGGGCGTACAACAACTTCCTCTCCCAACGAGCGTTACAACAAGCCGATAACGTCCGCACGCAGCTCAAGAGGAGCATGGAGAGGTTTGACTTGGACCTCGTATCGACGCCGTTTGAGGACAAGAGCTACTACGTCAACATCAGGAAGGCCATCAGTGCAGGTTTCTTCATGCAGGTCGCACATAAGGAAGGTGAGAAAGGTAGTTATACGACTGTCAAAGATAATCAGGTGAGTCGCGTTCTGGCTTTGTTTCTTTGCTCTGGATGCCATTGACCTCGGTTCCTTGCTCCTTATCGATTTCGTTACGGTTTCAGGTTGTCAAGCTCCACAAATCATGTGGACTGGATACCCAACCAGAATGGGTCGTCTTCAACGAGTTTGTTTTGACTACTGGAAACGTGAGTTCTGAGACTCATCCGCGGCAGTTCCAATCCTTTGGTCCTATCCCTAGGTCTTACATTCAAGCTTTGACTAATCATATTTGGCGTCATCTCTTTCGTTCACTAATTAGTTTATCCGAACCGTTACTGAGATTAGGCCAGAGTGGTTGCTCGATTTCGCGAAGGAGTACTGTACGTCACATCCGCTACACATCTAATGACAATGAAGGCCTTCCGCTGACCATCGACGATGTCCTTGTGTCATTCCTCGGTCCTTTTTATTTGTTGGGGCTTACTTGGGGCTTACACAGACTCGTTGGATACTTTCGGGAAGGCTGACAGTGAGATGAAGAGGGCGCTGGCGAGGGTGATTGCGAAGAAGGAAGGCAAGTCCTTTGATAGGCAGGATGGCAGCAGTGGGCGGGACGCCAAGAGGCACAAGAAGAACAGGAAATAATTTGAGATTTCTTAGATGGAGGATAGATGGATGGATTCTTTCTCTTAATACCCATTTGGAGTGTCTAATTTATTCTCATCCAGCGTCGTCTGCGAAAGTCGTCTCAGCAAATTCGTCGTCCGCGGAGAGGCCAATCGAACGGCCAAGGTACCCATCCAAAAAACTTGCATGAATCTCTGCCACAAACTTTAGAGGCTCCTCTGTTGTGATCTAGACAAGGTAAGATGATGTTGTACTTATTATTGAAGTCCAGAATCTATAGCTAGAGCTGGCTGTGTTTGTCACGCTGCTCAACCCTCGACGTTGCTTACCATATTCCTATTTTCATAAAACAGGGACTATCGACCGAAAGATCGACAGTCGCTGGTGGAACAGCAGTCGTACTTTCTGGTAAGCAGGCAGCATCCATCGGCTTCGACTCCACAACGCTTAGGGCATGTATGCTGACCGCGAGCACTTGACAGTTTTTGCCCATTTCTCGCCATGACTGAAGAAGAGCAAGAGCTCGATCTTTCTGAGCTCTCTCCGGCTCAAAGTAGGCTACTAAACGAAGCATTCGATCGAGTCTTCTCTGAACAGCAGCAAAAAAGCACTAAGACGAAGGGCCACAGCAGCTCGAAGAAGGATAAAGATGGTCGAGATACCAAACGAAGAAGAGTCGAGGAGAACAGTCCCACCACTGGCTCTGCTGGTGGAAGTGACGCTGGTGGGGGTGGATTTGTGGTCGACGAAGAGCAAGACTTTGGCGGCGGTGGGTTCTTAATGGATACGGACGATGGAGGAGGTGGGTTTCTATCAGCAGACGGCGAAGGTGGGGGTGGATTTGTTTTAGATGAAAATGACGATGGAGGAGGAGGAGGAGGATTCTTTGTCTCAGACGAAGAGCCGATGCATGAAGCGGGGGGTTTCGAAGTCGATCCCACACTCTCATCTGCTTCGCCTCCCTCTCCTTCAAACGAGCAACTCAACGAAACTCAACTGTCATCAGCAACACATATACCACTGTCACTCATCCCCAAAGCACTCAAACTCTGTCGCCTTCCACCCGCAACCGACGTCCTCCAGTTCTTCAGAGAATACGCTGTTTATCCACCTGGCACATCCGGCCGTACGATCAACAAGACAACAGGTCAGCCTCCGGAGAAGGTGGTCAGTAGGAAAGATTGGCTCAGTGTCTGTGCGATTCTCATGGCTGATCGGGGTGAAGATGTGGAGCTGGATGTTGATCAGGAAGACGATGAGGAAGAAGAACAGCCTGTCCGTCGTCCTCGAAGGAAACCAGCTGCCGACGTGGAGATGAATGTAGATGAGGACGATGATGAGCCGCTAGAGTTTGAGAGTGTTGGAAGCGAAGAGGAAGGTGGAGGGTTCGAACCTTTTGATGAGGCGGACGACGACGACGACGACTACTCTAATTTGCAACGAACAGCTTCAACACGAAGACGAACTCGGACCTCTGGTCCTGCAGAGCCACTCACTTCACCATTATCGTCGGACGATGAAGCGTTTTTACCGACATCCGACGAAGAAGCAATGCATTCGAAGGCGTCAACGAAGAAGTCAAAGAAGAAGCAAAAGAGGTACGCTCTGGCCGAGGGAGAAGAACTTATACTGCAGCCATTTGAGAAGATGGTAGTTGAAGAGGCGTTTGCGTTATTCTTTCCGGGGTTGGGTGTGGAGGAACTCAAGAAGCAGAATCGAACGCTCGGGGTGACGGAGGTGACCAAAGCGGTGAGCGTTCTAAATGAGGATCTTGGCCTATCAGAGGTGAGTATTTGATGTTTAATTTGTAGTATTTGTACTGAGCGATTAATCTTCTTTCAGGTTAAAGAAATGATTACCACATTCTCCTCACACCCGTCTAAACTCTCGCTCACATTCAAGGATTTCGAAAAGCTCATGTGGGAAGGTGGCCTTCTTTAAAAAACGATCAACTCTAACGAAAGCTATACGATTCCTTCATTATGTCTTCATGTCATCAGGACGAACTGAGTCTCAGTAATCTGTAGATCAATCTGTTGTTTCTTGCTGCCTTCCGCGACGTTGATTCTCATCGACATACATGGTTTAGCCTAGACATCCGTGTTGTACTTGTTCTGTGTTAAAGCTATTCTTAACAACTCTTGACGGTGCTACGGACATTTGAAAAGCATGTTTTTGATTGCATTGACAGAACGCCGCGCCGAGATCCTCGTCTTTCAGACATTGTCTTAGGTGATACATACATGATGATCCAAGCGACTTGAGATGAAGGGCACCGGTTGAAGAAATTTCCTTATGGTGATAAATAGGTCCTGGTAGCTTTGTATTTCAGAGAATGAGAGGAAACAGATGATAGAAACCAGACTAAAGGAATACTTTATTCGCGATCTCCCAGATGGACGAGCGAGTCTGTCATCAAAACCTCATACTCCACATCCCACCACCCTGAAGGAAAAGTATACTTGTAGATGAGGTAACATCCAAGTTGATGGGATAATTTTACTCTAGAGAGTTCGCTAGCAATGCCACTCCCACCCTAGCATTGCAGCAAGGTTAACTTTGTTTACTTTTATTCCTTCCGCATTTGTTGTTAGCGTCGCTCAAGCTCTCTTAGTGCTGGGGCGGCCCTTCATTATCATTGATTTCATTATCATGAAGTCCCATGATCTTAAATGATGCTAAAAGACTTGGAAATGAGCATTGAGATGGAGTGGGAGATCGATGTGGGAAATAGGGAAACCGCGGTATCGACGCTACCTTGGTAGCTACAAACTCACCGTCCATTAAGAATCGAGGGTACTTCCTGATTTTATCTTAAACTCATTAGTGGTGGTGTACCTACTTCCTAATGCGCATCAAACCATGAAAAGTATCGGTAAAGAAGCTTCTCAAACAGTGAACCAGAGCTTATCCGCGAGTGAGGTACAGATTGAACCAAAGCTTAAACGCACCTGCTGATGGTATGGAGATGGAGATACACTGCGCCGTGGTGCCTGGAGCGTTAATTAGCATCTCAACACTGGTGTTGAGATTTTTAAGTAGCAAAATTATGTCTAGCATAAATGTGAGACGTTGACTCTCCACAATTTCAGTCGCAACAAACTTCGAACGGCCAGATTACGCCACCGAGAGGAAGAGCATCTCTCAGTATTAAGAGCGGTGGGAATTTTATAGCGCTTCCAAAACAACAAGAGGAGGAGGTAGCTTTCCATCATTGGTTGGGTAGCCTCACCCGAAAAAACCCCGCGACCGCTGCAGCTGAGAGATGGTGACAGCTACGCTCTGTCGGCTGCTGGATGGGATTCCAGCGAGGGTCATCACTCAGCGATACCGACATGGCGGCTTCATTACACGCGATATGCTTGCGTTTTTCATTATTAAAAGCTAACCTTCTAGAGCATGGCTGAACTCAAGCGGTTGACTCTGACAGCACCTTACAGCCTGAGAACACAGGGCCCCTTCGATAGTATGAAACCCAAAGCTTCTCAGTGGTGGCGTCTGAAAACAAGGTCTGACCTAACCAAAACAATGTCTCGCAGCGATTTCGCCCTTTTCTCGTGGTGCGATGAGCGCGTCTACAGCCGATGGTATTGATACAGTTAGTACGAGGAGAGGACAGACAAAGTATGAGTGTAGGATGGTCTCGCAAGAAGAGGGCTGGAGTCGGACGGAGAATTAAAATGAACGATGAAGAAAGGTGGCGAGCGGTTGTTTTTATATTAAAGGCGACCATGGGATGGGGGTATGTCAACCTTTAAAAGAGGCGATCTATGTTGAAGTAAATTCTCTCCCACCAGCCCATCGAAGCCAGCCCATTTTAATTTTGCTTTTAAGGACGCAAGGCTTTTTCACCGTGGTG
>MVAQ01000072.1:0-87969 GCA_014825775.1 Krasilnikovozyma curviuscula
TTGTTTTATTCTTTTCATCCTTTTTATTATATTATTTTTGCTGTTACATAGAAGAAAATGCGACTTTGTTATTTTTTTTTTTCGCTTTTAATGTTTGTTCATTTATGGGACCACATTACTGCCATACGATCTTCTCGCTGTTATTTCTCATCTGTAAAAAACCGATCGCATCTGTTGAGTCGGCGGGCACTATCAATACAGATCTTATCCTAAGAATCTTCTAAGAAGCCATCTATGCTACAATGCTCTATTTACTTTAAAAATAAACCCATCTAGTTTTGATCAGAGCATTAAAAATCCCATTCCCAGCGTCAGCAACAGAATGGGTAGAGAAGTGAAAGATTCAAGATGGAAAGCTTCAGACGTTGTTCCTGAAGTAGCAGACGCAGATGCAGACACAGAAGAAACAGAAGCTGTGGCCTCGTACTTAGCCTGCTCCCAACTTCCATACGGCCAGCTGTAACGAAAGAGATGGAGATCAGTCCAGCTCGACATCAATAGGTAGAAAATGCCACTCACTACGCTCCATTCGTCGGAGGCTCGATACAGATCATTCCCAGTACAAGCCCATCGACGAAGTCTCCTTGAATTGTCGATGAGTTGGTCGCGTTCAGCTGGATGACGAACGGTTCCGGATTTGCCAAACCCAGCTGAGCGGCCGTACAGTTTGGACCACGGGATCCAATAAAAGATGTGTTGCCTTCAAGCTTGTTGCCAGTGACGGTGAATTGGGTAATGTGCGCTGCAGCCATCGCATAACCAAAAGCACCGGAGAACGTATTATTGAGCACTTTCCCGCCGTGGTTGTAGTCATTGGGCCATTGGGTAGCGGAATAGAACCAGACTCGGGGACCCATAGCTGCGAGTGAAATTGAAATTCGTTGGTTCTCGGTTCTTTTCGAAGTGACAGGCGACGAGAGAACTACCTACAAATACCGATCTTGATGATAACGTCTTCTCCGTCCATACCCTTTGTCATGTTTCCAGTTTCATCAGCAAACGCACCAAAGATGTAGTTCTCTTCAACAACTGTTCCACTGTAGTCACCGTCCCAAGGCGCGTAGTCTACCATGTTAATCCCTCCAAGCAACGTTGACTGGCGTAAGAGGCAACCTTCGAGTGAGTTCGTATAGCAACCAAAATCTCGACCAAACTGGCTTACATTTTCCACATAGATCGTGTTGTTTCTGATGGTACTACCAGGAGCTCCAAATACGACAATGGCACCATCTGTCGCATCAGCTATCGTGTTTCCTTCGACAATGCTGTTTTTGCACGAGAGGGATATGCCATCGGCCCACTCTGAGTTAGCGTCAAGTCCGCAGGGCCCAATATCATTGTTCAAAATCTGTGCACCAGTACATCTGGAGGAAACGTTCTTGGAAATGAGTGACAGATTGGCCACAGGCAGATAGCAATAGGGAAGAATCTCACGTGAACGGTCCTTCTGCGATGTGCAGGCAAGACCATCCTCTACAGTCAAAGGACTTGACATTGCTTACGGTCTGGTTTGAGTTGGCACCACCAATCTCAATCTGTGAACCGATACTGAATTTGAGCTGAGGCCAATCGCGCAGCGCTGAAGAAAAACTTACGAGCGCGTTCCCAGACGGCGTCGGGGGACTCGAGCCTCGATTTCCATTCACGATGATATTTTTGATCGCTATGTTGGAGTTTGAGGCACCATTCCCTTGGATCTACATCAGAAAGAGATCGATCAGTTGATTGTACCGAACCGGCGATGAAATGTATCAGACTGCTTACAGCTGTACTCAAGTTTAAGTATGTGTTGTTACCAACAACGAGAACAGCTCTATCGCTTCCAGCAGGGTAGCCATATGTACTGATCTCTTGTCCCTGGGCGGTGAAGACCAAAGTTTGATCGAGCGTATAGGTTTGCTGGGGGCACAAGCTTAACTTGAAGCCAGAACCTCCCTCCTCAAGTAGATAGTTGAGAACTCCACCGACTGAAAGCCCTGCAGTTGCTGTAGGAGGTATGCAAGACGGTAAAGACGCGATGATGGACGAAGCGTTGGAGGCGAGGGTCACCGTCGTCGCCGTTGGGGTCGTCGAAGTTGCTGGAGCAGCCCAAGCTGAGCCAACAACAAAGAAAGAGAGAAGCACGAGTACCAGACCCATTGGCTTTATTGCTACTGCGTGCGAGAAGGAGAGAGGAAATTTTCATCAGCTTTTCATTAGGCGATAAACTTGTTTCACGATAGGTGACTAGTCTGCCTTCACTTACAGGTGACAAGCAGGCGTTCTAAGCTCCAGGGCAGATCTCACCACGCGTGAGTTCAGATCTCTACTGTTTCTTGTAGGTCAATATAGTAGAAGAGGAACGACAAAAGGTGGGTCAGGACGGAGGGAAACATGAAACGTCGCGCGCTCTACCTAGCTTACCAAAATCAAACAGGATCCAGAAACCAGAAAAGAGAGAAGGTATTGATTGGGCTTCTGCTTCAATTGAATAGGGTACTGTACGATTTCAGTAGGGGAGAGTGGCTGCTGGAAATCAAATCCAGCAAGGCTGTGAAAGAGAAGGAGGTATTCCTGCTTTCACGCAGTAACGCCCCCACAGTCGACCGGGGAGATCGATCGAGTCGGCATATTTACAATTTATACACACACCAGCTTGACAAAATTTTGAGCTATATTATGGAGCAGACTCTTTCTTTTGAACAGGCTGTCCAAGCAGGCGTGCCTACTCGCGCTCTCGGCGAAAATCCCTGGGAAAATACCCCACGTAGATTCATATCACAAAGCGCCAAGAGATTGACTATTAGAACTTTCGTTCTTCAAGTTGCGTGTCTTTTATCTTCATGAGATCGTTGGATGTGGAGTCTAAAGGAAATGCTAATGTATGTGTATGCTACAGTGGATGGCGTGAGAATGCAACGAATCAAAGGTGAAAGGCCGATAAAAGTGACAGAAATAAAGAGAACTGAAGGCAAGTGATAAATGCAAAGAGAAGTAATCACGCTGTGATTGTATTTTGCTTCTGATGAGCCGAAAGATGTTGGTGGTCCGGACAAGCCAATGCCAAATTCGTCAATTACTATTTGAGAATGAGACCTTGATGAGCATATTAGCATTACTCACTTTAAGCGTGGGAGAAGTCGCAATTGCTTCCAAGATGACAGTTGCCCATCTGATGAAAGCGGCAAGGTGTTGCTGATTTTCTCCCACCACGGCCCCCATTTCTTCCTCTACCTCCCCTGCCACTTCCACGACTACCACCTCTCCCAGTATCACGGTGAGTATATTCTTCTACTGGGGGAGCAGATGGTATGTTGAGTCCAAAGTGCGGTTGACCGTCGTGTTGGAAGTGGGATTGGTGGCCGTACGGACCCTGAGGATGACCGTAGCCTTGCCACTGGTCGTGCTGAGGCTGCTCGTGGGGTGGGTAGTAAGCGGGAGCAGCGGGAGCCGCAAACGAGCTGGTGACTGCATTAAGCATCGACATGTCAATACCCATGTCGGCGAGGGTAGATCCTTGCGGTTGCGGTTGAACAAACTGAGGGCCTGTTGGGAACTGGTCTTGCTGCCATTGGTCAGGAAGACCTTCCATCTCCTGAGATGAGTAACCAGCCGGGAGAAGCATGCCTTTGGGTTCGAATTTGGCAACGTTGCGGGTTTCAGGCTCAAAGGGTGATTCTGGTATTGGGTTGTTGATGTCGAAGACAGCTGGGAAGGCAATGGCTTCTCGAGCAGCCTGGTCCCGAACCTCAGTGCCGGCGACATATTGAGACCCAGCAGTCACACACAACGGTTCGACTTCAGGGAACTCAATTGCTGAAGTTTTAGTAAAGATAAGTGGTTACTAACAGTACGACTGGTACGATAGGCTTCAGCGACTTACGAGGAGGCTCATACCAATCAATCTCAACAATATGAGGTCTTGCAAAAGCACGACCTTCACTGACGTCCAAGTCATGAGCGCTTCCATGCTGAAATAAAGACATCAAAATCAATGATCAGTTACCGGTTTCGTCCTCTTCGATAGGAGAAAAACAAATTCCGATACTAACATCTTGTTCTTGATAATAACCATAATCTTGTTCATTTCCAAAGTCTCTTCCATCAATCAACTTGAACTTCGAGAAGACCTTGACCTGAACCAGCGCGTTGCCATCTCTCCACCTCACACCTTTCTTGACTTTCACTTTAGGACCGATTGAGGACTCCACCAATGGTCGTTTACCCTGAGCATTTAAATTCGATCCTGGAACTTGTCCTTGATCTTGAGGGTTGGGTGATTCTTCTTTCTTAGGTGCAGCCTTCTTCTGTAGTTGAGACATGGCGAAGGCGAATCCATCTTCCGCTTTGGGTGCTGCTGAAGCTGGTGTGGTAACAGCGGGTTTATCGACCTTTTTGAATGAGGGAAGCTTAGCTTTGGGTTTCTGGAAGAATGACATGTCTGTTTTTGTTGGTACTGCTACTGCGGGAGGTGGTGGTGCGGCTTTCGACGTTATAGACGCGGTTGAGATCTTCTTGATTGGTTCAGATTTGGATCCTGTAGCAGCAGCAGCTCCGCTAGATTTAGAAAGAGATGTCTTTCGTTCGGCAGTTGATGATGAGGTTGAGGCGATCTTAGCTGGCGGCGGTGGTGGTGGCGACATTTTGTCGATTTTTCGCTTTTTAGAGCCTGTTGATGAAAAATATGTGTAAGAAGACATTATTTACGTGTAAATGCGTTTGTGAACGACTTACCTTCAACTGAATCTGCCGCCTGCTTGTTGTTGGCATCGATGATCCTCTTGAACGCGTCCATTGCAGCAGTAACTAGCTTCTTCGCACCTGTAAGACCAAAAAATGGTCGCATTAGCTTGTGCAGCAAAAATCTCACAAAATTCGCCAGAAACCAACGTACTGTCGGGCAGAGCGTCCTTTTTCCTTTCAAGACTACCGAGAGTTTTGGCCAGCTTGGTAGACATCATCATGTCCATGGTTACAGGTAACTTTGCAAGCAAGGTCATCATTGGTTTCAGTCCATCCTTCCATTCACTATTAACCTCCAACATATCCTTCAGCCAACTCGCCAACAAAGAGACACCTTCCTTACTCTCCGCCAAAACTTCTAAGTAGTTCTTCGGTGCGGTCGATGCAATCGCTTCCAATATCTCTCTGCGCAGTGGTGCAGATACAAATGGAACAGGTTTAGGGACCGCCAAAAGTTTGATAAGATGTCGCGCAGAGCTGAGAGACTGTCTAGTGAGAGCAGCGGGGGTAAGTAAGGGCTTGATTTCAGCTGCATCGCAGACAGTTGGTGTTGAGTTTGCAACGGGTGATCCACTTGAAGATGTAGACGCTTCTCTCTTAATGGTAATGGAAGAAGCGTTTTTCTTTGGTTCTAGAACTGCGTTGTTGATGGTAAGCATGCTTGGTGAGATGCCATTGGTGAGATTGGCAGGTGCTGATGCTGTGGAGGGCGCTGCTTCTTGTATTGAAGATTTCGCTTTCAGTTTCAGTCTAGGTTTTTCGGGTGAGGGATTGCTTCTGGGGGGCAGCGTGCCAGGTTCAATAAGTTGGCAATCGTCGTCGTCGATCAGCGAGGGACTGCAAACCAAAAGGTACAAATGTTCGGCATCAGTACAGACTCAAATACGCAAATACACTGAAACCTTACTCTATGTCGTGAGTAGAAGTACTACTAGTGGTTGTGGTTAGTGCTGGACTCATGGCTGCGTCGTGATTTGAATCAAGAACCCAATCCATTCCTTGGATACCATAGCTCTCAAAGAGATCCATAGGATCTACAGAACCAGACCCTATGGAATAAATCCAGCGTGTCAGCACATCCGATACGTCAAGAACAACGGCCTTGGAAGAATGGTAGAAAGGTCTCGAAAAGTAAACAAAAAGCTCGCGCCACTGGAATTCCCACGACTGCCGTAGCGACACAGGCATACCATCCGCTGTTCCTGTCGCACCAAACGGTCTCCAGGGACCCGTAACAACAGAACGCACAATCTCGAGCCGTCGATAAGTTGTCCAGAGCACTTTGAGCTTGTGAAAGCCCGGGAGACACCGCCAGCCGTCATGTAACGTGTGATTCTCTAAGCATTTCCTTTTTGGGAAGCAGAGCGAGCAATTATAGGTCTGGTAGGTTAGACCTTGCAGTTTTGGAGTTTTTGGGATGCCTAACGCTCGTTCTTTATATGTACTTTTGGGATGGGGAACGAGTTCGATAGCTAGACACAAATCATCGAGGACGAGAGCGTCCAAGGGGAGACTTTGAGTCGCGCGACAATTCCCATCGCATACGACGTTAAGGTTTCGAGTGAACCCACACTGATACTTGGAAACACTCACGATTTCGGTCGGCAGACATGAGTGGATTGAAGACGAGCTCGTCCATCGGCTCAGTCGAATTGTAAAAGTATTGATTGTCCTGCCAAAAATATAAAATATCCGCAAGGGTACCGTCAGCAAAATTCGCAGAAGGGAGGGGAAGAATCCTCCAGCGAAGTGGTTCGAATGAGAATTTCTCACCATAGCGAGCATCCAAGAAGCCAACCCTCTTCCACTCAGCTGACACGCCAGAGACACCCAACAGCAGGAAGCAAATGGTCTTTCTTAGGAAAGGAAACTATCTATAACCTGGTAAAAAGCTCGATGCCAAAAAATCCACCTGTTTTGGCGTAATCCAACCCTTATGTCACTGCTTTGGAAGCACTATCTACTCCAAGGAGTCTCTGTTTGGATTGGATTTGTTTCTCAATCTCTGCTTTGGAAATTTCGTTTTTCAAGTGAACAAATGGCGCTGGAAGAACACCAGTAGACAGCGCAATGGAAATTGCCTCGTTCGAGTGCGAGTGCAACGCCACACAGATTTCTGTTGGTTTTACATTTATTATCATTATTTCCTTGCCAGACTCGTTCCCAGTGTAAATCAACTTGAATAGTATATAATCAACGAGACAGGACAACCAGACGCTCTAACTCAACGTAGAGTATACACCGCTCATCATGCACCTGATGAAGATGGAAACAGAATGGTCAGTCCGACGGAAATTCAAGGTAGGACAATCGTAACATACAGATTTCTAGGTGTGAACTGTACATTCAGTACAGGCGTTCGCTTCGTGGGAAACGTCGCCAGTAGGCTAGAACTCGCTTGGAGTCCAGTGCCAGCATCAACTCTTCCACCCATCGGGAGCTCGCCCTTCTTCTCACCACCGAGGACTCCGCCTGGTCCTCCCGTTCCAATGATCCGTCCATCAGTGGACGCAGTCTTTACATCCCAGCACCTCACTGTACAATCTGCGCTGCCACTGATCAAGACGTTCGATTCGGCGCTGAAGGACAGAGAGCTGATTGGTGCAGTGTGACCGAGAAGCTTTTTGATCAGACGACCAGAGGCAAGATCCCATATGTTTATAGAAAGATCTTCACCTGTAGATCGCAAAAGGAGCAACGATTAGTTATGGACTGCCGTGAAGAGACGAAACAAGGAGGACGAGGACTTACCAGCACTGGCCAACAATCTTCCGTCCGGACTGACTTCTATAGTTGAGATAGCACTGTCATGATGTCCGATGAATAGCCGCACACATGCACCTCGTTGGACGTCCCACAGACGGCAAGTTCGATCCGTTGATCCAGTCGCAAGGTAGAGAGAGTTTGGGTGGAATTTAACACACTGCGTAGCCTTTATAGTCAGCACAATGAACAGCATCACAGAGAGAAATACACTGACATCAACGTCACCTAAGTGACCGACAAACATCCTCAGCGCTGTAGTCCTCTCCGTAGTCCAAAGTCTAGCCGTTCTATCCCTTCCACCTGAAGCGAAGTATGTACCCTGAGGACCCCACTGGACATCCCATACAGGCTGCTGGTGTCCTTTATAAACGACAAGATTCGACCATGTATCCATCGACCATAATCTGATTGTCGAATCTTGAGATGAGGTGAGTAGGTGTCGGGGAGGTGCGGAGGTGCCATTCAGTGGATCAAAGGAAAGGCCATAGACTGGTCCAGAATGGCCTATGAGTTTTCGCATTGAGGAACCTCCCCTCTCTCTTAGTTTTTTTAGGGAAGAAGCTACGAAAAGTACCATCATCAGTAACAATTCACTCTTCGACGTACGACGTGGGAACTTACTGTCTTTGAGATTGGACGGATCAAAGTCACTCTTCATTCCTCTCAGCCTTTCACCCTTCAAGCTCCAGATTCGAACACAGCTCTCAGCTGACCCAGCTGCCAGGAGAGAGAAATCTGGCGAGAATATCGTCGAAGTCACCCTGAACAGAAGGAAGCAAAACCGAAATCAGTAAAGACATTTGACAGAACCAACATTATATCCAAAGAAGTGGCACTGACCCTTCTCCAGCGTCATGGAAAGTATAAGCACAGATGCTCGGTAACGCCGTCTTTCCTGGCGCACTATCGTCCCACTTCGATTCAGCGTCAACGTTGGGACCTAGTCTCATACGTTTCCTCGCGTCAATCACTCTCTCAACTTCTCGTTTCACATCAAACTGTCTGAAGTTTACCGGCAACGGTAGCCGGTCTGATTCTGCTGGAATTAACAGGTCCTTTTGATCTGCACCGCCTGGTAAAAGTTCTTCGACCGGTTGCCTTTTGTCTGCTGACTGTTTCTTTTCTTCTGTTCCTGGTGGTACTGACCCTTTATCTGCCTGTGGTGTCGCTGCTCCTGATGCCTCATCTGTTGGTGCTGCTGCTGGTGCAACGAGCTCAGCTCCAACATCAAGTGGGTTAGGCTCTCCGTCGATCGTTCGAATTTCGCGCTTGACTTCCTCTACAAGCTTTTCGGATAGCTGGGGAATGCCAAGTTTCAAAGGAGCTTGTCCGGCGTGGAACGCGCTGGTGGATGGAGGAATCGCCGCTCGTCTCACCTGAGGGTTCCCTGTCGGATTGAGAGCATCGAGAAGTCCGGATATGAGTCCTGTTTCAGTGAGCATAGCTTGAGCACTCAGTGGTTGAGTGGTAGGAGATTCTGCATTACAGATAGTCAGTCAGCATAAAAGAGAGGTTAGAGCAGCAATAGGATAGCTCACCAGCTATATGGATCCTCTCATTGATCACACCTCGGACCCATTCCTTCCCCCTGGCCCCCAATCTACCGAGTGCCCATTCGCCTTCAACTCCACCACCAGAAAGCCAGCTGATCAGAAGGCCAAAACCACCTTTACTGAGCTTGATCACATATTTCTCTTCTCTGAACCGCTTCGCGATGGCTGAGTTGTGTAGGTGCGACATGTTGGTTATGGCATGGAGTTGGGATATTAGGGGTGCGTGAAGTGGCTGATGTGAAGCTGCATATTTGATGAAGAATTTACGAGCTAGAATTGGTCAAAGGAAGGCCTTGTGTCAGTACGACTTTCACAAATGGCGAGAGAAGTGACCGGTCACAAACCTGAAGCTGGGAATCCGGTGCTGACAAGCTCAAGGAAAGTGTGAACAAAGACTGGGAATAAGAGCTGTCGAAGTTCAGGCTAAAAAAGAACGCGATTGTGGTTAGAGTTACGGCTTCCAGTAATAAGACTCTTTCACACGAACCTTCCAGCCCTCTAAACCTGCATCCACCCATTCTTCCAATCCCCTGTACCCTTCCTGTCTCTCTTCTGGACCTAAGACCTTCGCTTCTTCATGACCCTGAAGCACTACAGTTCCAGCATTCGTCTGTGGTCGTTGAGGTGTTTGTCGAGGTGGAGCTACAGCCTGTAGAGCTGGAATCTTGACGCCCATTTTACCCAACTGAGTGATTGCTTCTGGAGTTTTGAGAGCATCGGATGCTGATGAAGGCAGAGATTGGAGGAGGAAGTTGTAAACTGCTGCAACGTCCGACTGAGCTGGGTTTCTTGTTCCTTCCCCTGTTGGTGTAGAAGAACCACCTCCGTTACTGCTACCTGGGACTGGTGCTGTTCGAGAAATCAAGCCAGGTAGAGTGACTGCTCGTGGTTGGGCAGAAGCTGTGGATGCTCCAGCTTCTTTTTCACCGACTGCCTGGACTCCCACAGGAGGCTTGGGAGGTGGTGCAACTCCATTACCCCTGGTTTGCTCTTCAATCTCCTGCCTGAGAGCTGATTCTGCTCTGCTGTATCCCTTCTTCTTGAGGAATTCAAGGACTGCAGGGAGATATTAAGGTAAGAAAACGAGAAACAATGGCAACCCATTCTGGCTGTCCAGGTTGACTCACCAGCAGTGTTGAAGTCCTGGACCTGAGCAGGTTTCGCAGGAGCTGGAGCTGACATCTTTCAGCGAAGAAAGAGCCGTTCAGCCAAGCGACACTGTAATTTTGGTTGAGGGCGTTCGAGTTCACCTCGCAGCGTCCGCGAGCAGCGTATACAACGTCCAAGTGACTGTGGCACTATTGGATTACACGCAAGATAAAGAAGATATGTGGATTGGAAGAGCTCTCAAAGAGAATAGGAATCTTGGCTCTCGATCTTTCGTCTGTTCTTTGCCCAAATCCATTGCAGGTGATTGTAGCAAAAGACCTTAACTTCACCATTCCATCCATAAAGGCGACTCCTAAGATGTACTTACAGCTGAAGCATCTCCAAGTTAAACCGCATGACCTAGGTGACATGCTTTGTATTCTTCCGATCATCAGTCGTGGTGTGTTGCTGACTTGAGAACGCTACCCGCCTGTACATCCAAGCTCTCTGTGAGAAACAGACTTCCTTGTCCCACTCAATCCAGAAAGGGGGCTAGTATGGATGTCAACTCCCAGAAAGAGCTCGGATCGGGTCAGAGCGAGCTCGTCGACATGCGAACACTCCGCAGATGGTTTCTTCTGAACCCGAGGTTGGTGAGGTGTGATGGCTGTCGATCACAATGACAGAACGTATTAACAGCAGAAGGACCTCTTCAAAGATTTTGGTCCACACAAAGCGTGATGGAAGTGCGACAATGACCCGTTCACCTTGTGATACATCATGCGATGTCAGTTCATTCGTTTCGTTGGGTAAATGACAGCCACGTTGGAAGGAAAGGCTGAAGCCACCTCACAGCTCATTAGAGATTCCAGAATTGGTCTGGTTCCCTTCAGACACCATCGCAAGTTGCAGTCTGTATGCAATCTTTCGTCTCAATTCCAACAGCACTCGGGAGACAACTTCTCGATCAAATATCAGTACTACTCACTTTCTTTATCAACACTTGACTATCCTTTGTAAGGCTAGCAAAGTTCTTTTTTGTCATCAAACAATCGAAGAACTTGTCAGACACAACTGAGATTGGTGGGACGTTTCTGGAGACTAGGAAGAAATGTGAACCTCTTGTTGTTTCTTCGAGAGAGACGTTGTCCATTAATCGCTTGAACGCTTAGAGGGTGTAAATTTCGATCTTATTGAAGATTCAATAAACGTGAAAAGGAGTTGAATGCAAGACCCCCGAATCGGTGGGACTTGTGAGATGGTTGGTAACGACGGAGAGAGATGCAGCTGTTCCTGGTGGATGTGGTGGGTGGCCGGTGAAACCTGTTGTGACTTGGAAAAGCTCATCCTTTTTCATCGAGACCAGAACAACGCAATGGGTTCTCCCAATTTTGTTACTTCGATTTCTCTTGAAGCGAAACCGGGAAACTCATCTTCAGAGCTTCGAACCTAAACTGTGACATGTACAAACTCCCACAAGACTCGAAGGGAATATCTTTTATACATGAGGCAGTGGTTCACTATGATCGGGGTATTGATGAATATCTCAAAATCTCTACAGGTCAGAGGATGACTGTTAGAACGACCACAAAAAAAAAAAGGAGAAGCCTAAACATCGCTATCATCATACACCAGTCATATATACCCTGGCAAGGCTCCTAAATGGATGATTACTGATCAGCGCTCAGGCGTCTTACTAGAAGATAGGACCTTTACAGAGAGTAGGGGCATAGCCCAATAGGTACAATAGTGATTGCAACAATACGAAAACAAAGGGTAGAAGACGAATTCTACCGCAGTCTATTCCTCTTCTGCATCCCTTCGCTCTTCTCATCGTCATATTCCATTCTCTCTCGCTTTCCATTAGCTTCAACGCCTTCCATCTCATCATTTTCTACACCTCCGTCCATTTCCTCATCTCCGTCCTCACTGTCTTCCAGCTTCCAAGCGACCACGACACCATCTTCGCTTCCAGTGTAAAGCATATCAGTTTTAAAATCCCAACAGCTCGCACGGACTACATCTCTGTGTCCTTTGAATCCGGATTGGAGTATGCGATCGATGGACCACACCGAGGACGGTGATTGAGAGGGAGAGCTGAGAAGAGCTAGAGAGCCCGAATTCGAGCCAACCACGAGACGGTTCATATGTGGGATATTGGAGACGATGTACTCTGCTTCGAAATGTTGGGTATCTGCAGGAGTGCTTTCTGGAGTGCTAAGGCGCATTGACGCAAAGGAGGAAGTTTGTGTGAACTGCGGAAGGAGGAACACCAGTACGATCAGCTCTATTCAACGAGCACAGAATTGTGCCGTAGGATAAAAGGTTCCAACAAAAACTTCAAGCATCTGACAGAAAGATGTAATTAGACACTCACGTCGCTGGAGTTCCAAGTCGTAAAGCCGTCCATATCGTCTCTTGCCCACACAGCCCATCCATTATCCTCCTCTCCTTGTATCCAACCACATTCAGCGACCGAAACATCGACATTTCCAACTCCCAGAACGGCCTCATCTTCGTCGTCTTCGAGACAATTGCTGAGCGCTAACAGTCCATCGGTAGAGCCTGAAAGTAGCACTGCGGATGCAACGACGGATACTGCAGGTTCATCAGAGTCTTCAGAGGATGGGGTATAGTTAGTGTGGTGTAATGACGGTGGTGTGAATGAAAGCGAGGTAACGTCGTCCGAATGGGTGGAAGTATGAACTCTCAGAGGGACATTTGGTTTCCGAGGGTCCCTTCATAATTAGGTTTATAGGGTCAGCACCTCAGGGACAGAGTCAGCGTGTGTCTGAGGAGAAGTTCGCTCACCAGAAGAGTATGCTCGATTCATGCGAGGTAAGCTCTGTTCCAGCTGCGACAAGATTATTTTTTGGACTGACTGACACACTCAGCAGCGATGATTTCTTTCCACCATCTGAAGAATGAAGAAGAAGAATAAAGAAATCAAGGTGAGCATTCAGCTCTGTGAATTTCACATGCAATCGGACTGACTCTTGAGAACCACAGAGGATGAACCAGTCCGTTCGTCCCACCTCCTTACTGTTCCATCGGTGCTTGCAGTCCAAGCACCTCCTTGACCTGTGCTTTCAGTCTCAAGGTCCTTTACATCTCCAGTGTGTCCCTTCCAGGTTGACACCACCTGCAGCGTATCTCTGTCAAGGAGGGTGAGGTCCGGCGCTGGGTGGCTAAGGATTAAATGTTTTTGTAAAGGTGAGATTGACAAGATATATGGTGCATTTGTGAGCGTCGATATCAAGTGAGGTCGTATGGGGGGCTGAGTTGGGGGTTGGAGAAATGCCATGGCTTGTACTGTTGACGGTTGAGGGCAAATTTACAAGGTCAGAGATGAAACAGTTTCGCTTGCAGCTACCTGGTGAATCTACCCTTAGTCTAACTTGTATATATTATATGAGGTGATAGTAGAGTAATCAAAACGAAAACACAAGACGAGAAAAAAAAATCAAACTCAAGAGAATGAAGACAAAAGTCATGCACTGTGTGGTGTCGCGATCAAGAATACATGGGGTCAAAATTCATGGCAAGAAAACACCATTATCGAAGAAAGGAAGCCAAGCAAGGGAATAAATGGTGACATAAGTAGAAATGATGGGGTATACGAGTGATTGCTGATGATTGTTGTTATCTGTAGATGATTGTGGATGGATGTTGTTCATTATAAGTGATGGATATGTTGAAAGTGTGCTGAAGTGTAATGTTGCGAAATAGCGTGTCTATTCTGAGATTGATGATGAGATATACTAAGCCAAAGGTCGTCGACGTGATTGCGTTGTAGAAGTCTACATGTAAAGACACATTACCAAGATAAGAGGTTAGACAAGCGGAAGACAACAGTTCAATGCCTGGAGCTTACGTTTTTAATATGGTTAGAGTGCGATTTGGTGTGAATCAGTTCTCCTCCTCGAATGGCCTGAAAGAGTGTGCACCTGATCTCCAGCCACCGCCGCTGAGAACAGGACTTCCTGGACCACCACCTACACCACTGTTGAAGGCGTCATTGGTGGGTGAGAAACTACCACTTCCAAAGCTGAAGGTTCGATGACCTCCTTCGCCCCGTTCATTTGCGCTGGATTGGCTGCCTCGAACACCTAGAGGGTGCTTGGAGAATGACAATCTAATCCCGCCTTTAACAAATCCAGACAGTGTTGAACCATACAGTTCCTTCAGAGCTGCTGCTGCATGTGGAGTGGTATCAAACTAAAAGAAACAAAGCGGACCGTTAGTTTTTGGTGACCGAACAACCACAAGAACACTGTATGCGAACCTCAACAAAACACATCGGACCGTTGCTCTTCATCCGAAAGCTCATTCGTCTAAAACCTTCTCTGCTGCTAAAGAGAGATCTCAGAGATTCTTCTAAGTGAGTTGGTGGATGAGAAGGAGGAGGAGAGGTAGGGAGGTTGCCGACATCTGAGCCGGAAAAGAAAGGCCATTTAGCTCAATATTCCACAATGAATAATAACAATAAATTGTTGAACGAAGGGGTACTTACAAAGAGTGTTTATGGGCGGATTTTGGTCCGCAGGATTTTGTGTCCTCGGCAGCGAACCTCTCTCAGCAGTGGACGCACTTACGCTGCCTTCACTCGATCCTTCCCCTGAACGTGTTGGGAGAGCCTGACTACCGTTTCCCAAGTCAGAAGGAGAGAAAGGTGCCAATATATCAGACGCCTGAGATGTAGAGAGGTAGGTCTGATCTGGGCTAGGTTGCGACGAAGATGAAGGTGCCAGAGAAGGGTAAGGAGGCATCGATGAAGGTGACACCAGGGAGGAACCATAATCAAAAGACTGTTGCTTTTGAGACTGGGAATATGATGGGTTGGTTTGGAAAGAGCTGTTGGTTGAGAAGGAATTGAAGTTCTGCGTAGTGTTGTTTGGGCCGGCGCCATGAGATGAAGTGGTGTACATTGGAATCGAAATGGATTGAGACCAATCAGGTTGGGACTGGAACTTTGAGTTTGATACAGAGTCAATCGAGAGGGAGGGTGGAGCTGAGTTGGTTTGATTTGACGATGAGGAATACAGCTGATCAAAACGGCCGCGACCTGTAGATTGATTGGAAAGTAAACCACTTTGACCGTTAACTGCTTTCAATTCCGACTGTTGTTGGACAGACCAAGGCGATGGTTGCATGTGTTGCTGTTGCGGCTGGAGCTGGAGTTCATTAACGCCAACCTGGAGAGAACCACCAATGCCACCTCTGTCTCCTCTGTCTCCTCCCCTGTCTCCCCTATCTCTCTCTACCAAGTCAATCCCGTTAATTACACTGCCAAGAGGTTCACCAGGTCCAACACCACGTCTGGTGTGCAGGTTCTTTTTGGCCATTTCAGCTTTCAGAACACTACCCTTCTCGACATCTACCCTTCTGCCTTGTAGGCCATCTCTAGCATCTAACGCAGCCTGCCTAGTCTTGAACTTGGCAAATCCAATTATCTGCCTACGGGGAGGAGGAGGGTCGTTCTCTTCAGCTTGGCCCATTGGAAATGTGGCTGAAGAAGAGGGGTAGTTGGAAGAGGACGTCGATGGGAAGGAGGGATAGAATGTATATGGATCGAGGAGTGGGTTTGAGGAAGCTGCACCAGAGGGACCCAGAGATGATGGTGGTCCGAGTCCACTGTTGTTGCTGCTACTTGGTGGTGGTTTTAAAGTCGCTGCTTCAAACAGAGGTGAGAAGGTGAACATGTTTTGGAACTCTCGTTCCTGGTTAAATAGAAGGCAAGCACAGAGATGTCAATATGGGCCCTTCTATATTCACCACTCCTTAACTCACCTGCATATCATCCGGGAATCCTACCACAAAGATCGTACTGATTTCTTCGTCCTCGTCAGCAGCAGACGGAGCGCCCAAGCCATTGCCAACTGAGGGACCAATGCCGTTGTTGGATGTGTTGGATCTAGCACCTATCGACCTGTCTCTGACTGATGATGAATGGTATGAGGGATGCTGTTGTTGACCTGATAAGTGACCTGATCCATTAAAACGATTCCACGCCACGGGATTACCAGAAAGAGACGGTATGCCTGGTGATTTCATGCCTCCTCTCATTATTGGAATGGGTGGGTTTGAGAGAGAACTGTACAACGGATCTGGGGGCAGAGCGTGTTGGGGGGCTGGGACGTACTGGGGCCGGGGAGAAGTCAAGTATGAGGAGTCCGAATCCGGCGAAAAGGGACCGGGAGCAACAAGAGGAGCCTGCACCTGCTGCTGATGCTGCTGTTGTTGCATTCCCTGTTGCTGTTGGTGCTGCTGTTGATACTGCTGCTGAGACTGTTGATGTTGGCTTTGTGAGTGAAGCTGTGGAACTCTTTGGGAGTATGAAGGTATGAAGCCGGAGGATGTTGACGAAGATGACGGCGGTTGATTGCTGTAAGAGTTTGATGAAGGGTGTTGGTTCTGATGTTGCTGGTGTTGGTATCCAGGCTGGGAGTGAGGTTGGCGGGAAGAAGAAGGGTAGGGTTGTTGACCAGAGTACCCTAACGGAGGGCTCAACGCCCTTCCTCCAATCCCTCCAGACTGGTTACCATCAATATATTCACGATCCTGACCATTTAATCCTTCGACAGGCCTCCTCCCAAACCCAGGACTGGCACCGTTTATGGAATCCAGACTCTCCAGAAGCCCTTTGCCTAAGATATCGAAAGAGTACATGTCCTGCTCTCCTTTGGTTGGCGGATGGTGCTGTCCGAACGTGGATGGCTGTGACTGATACTGGCTATGAAGGTTTGGCGTTGACGACGAGGACGAAGGCCCCGAAGGAGTCGTTGGTTGGTGAGGTAGCATTATCATCCAGAGAAAAGGAGTACTGTTCAAGCTTCACCAAACAACCAAGCGTGTGTGCTGAGGTCACCACAATGAGCTGGATAGACCTATGAATCACCAGAGATGTTGGATTGATGAGTCTTAAAGATCAAGCCAGGGTTGTTGGATATTAATGATTCGACTCGTTGTTGATGCAGCCACCTGGGAGGACATGAAATCGTATCAGACATCTGTTTTCCTCGACGACGAAGACCCAAAGAGCTATCACATACTAATTTGATGATCTCTCCACCTGGCCTTATCGATCAACGACGCAAACGTCGAAAAACTTGTGGAATTCGGCGTTGTTTGTCGGTGGGAAGGCACGGGGGATTTTTGGCACTCGAACCTCTCTTCGAAGCGTCTGGCGCCAGTGTGGCAAAAAAACAATCTGCATCCGAGAATACATGGCTCGGAGCCTCACGAGGTGAACAGCTATCCAGTCGTTGCTAGATAAGAACAATTGGGTATTTTAATAAAGTATTAAAGTCCAGGAGAAATAGTGAAGAAAAAACTGACCAGCTTAAGAGTCCTAACTCTGAACCATCAATTAAGTCATGCATCACACAGCGTACGATAGGTGTCGAGACAACACGGTGCCAAGGAACCAGCCCGTTTCGGTTGAATGCCGTGGAAGAGCTTGCAACGGGAAGAAGATAGGGTTGAGGAGTGAAGAAAGCCGAAAATGTCATCGCTGATTTCTGAGGTGCAAAACAATTGGATCAGGAGCAGTCACCCAGCTGTAAAGAAACCCGTGAATCAGTTCGCTTACATGGAACGAGCACCATCACATGCCCAATAGCCTTCTGTAGGAGTCTTGAGCATTTCTCGATGGACTTGGATCATCTTAGCACAGTTATCCTCCAGTGCATGCATTGAGACACCGTTGGTGTTAGGCCCCCACCATCACTGATAGATCAAGTGATAAAGGGATCGAGATAGAAGCCGCAACCTTTGTGAGTATTCGTTGAAAGCTAGCTTATCGTCATCACTAGCCCGACCTAATCACCAAACCATGTTGGTCTATGTCTTCCTTGAACAGACACTTTGCCTTCATTGACATAATATCAGATGAAGGTTCAATGAGATAATAGTCAGCAGACGAAAAATAAGCAAGAGAAACCTTCTACGAGCAAAAGTGAAGATGTAACGTACCGCCTGTGACAGTGACACAACCATCTCTCGATTGCGCTGCAACATAGAAGACACCAGCGAGGTTTGGGAGTATCTGAAGATACCAAGGAGTAGGCAACTGACATGCCATTCTTGCGGAAGATGCCATATCGAAGGTTGGGATCGGTGAAAGATTAGTGACCTTGTCGATGACGCCTACCATGAGGAGTCTTAAGAGCTTTTTGTGGTGACGGGCACCTAATCCAGAATCGAGTGATTTGGAAAGGCTTCAGTGGTTAAGCAAGCGAATGGATGTATCTATGAGTTTGAGGAGATGAACTGATCACAGTTGACTGTCAAGGCTTGCTTGAAGATCGAGGTGGGAATAGAGCTAACCTTAAAGAGCCAATGACGCTCCCCACCTAGCAACTTCTGCTGACAAAGTTGATCTCTAGAGTCCATTTAGTCCAACCGGAAGCCAAAACACGCAGGGGGAGCTCCAAATCGAATGAAAATTTCTTCAGCCGGCAGAGCTCGAGGGGCTTCCAGAAATCAAAGGGCGTGGGCAAGTGAAAGTCCAAAGGTATTCCCACCCTCTGAGCAGCTAGACACTATGAAGGGTCTCAGGTGTTGAATCAGACGCTTGTGATGAGAAAGACCGGGATCATCTTCGAGAAACTGGTGGTCGGCAATGGGGCGGGTGGTGCAATGCCAGCTGGAGTTTGCACGGGAAGACACCACTCAGCAGTTCTATTCGTCTGCATCAGCTTGTACATCAAGTTCGATGATATTAGAACTTTGAACCTCAGAAATTGCTGCCTTGAGAAATGGTTGGAAGGCAGGTAATTTCCAGTCGCCTTCAATTCTCAGGCTTTTTAAAACTTGGAAATCCCCTGTCCTTCTTTCAGCGACACTTGCTAAAGATCCATTATGTTAAAGCGGCAGGGCGACATCTTTCTATCTGATAGAAAAATCTAAGAATTTTAAGAAATTTGTTGCGCTTTGTTCTGAGACCTCAGATACGAATGGGATCGCCGCTAGCTCTACAGAAAAAAACAAGGCCAGAGTGCGCGCATCTAGCGCTGAACAGTCGAAGCAAGCTCCGGAAGAACACAGGACGGTGGCTGTGGAATCCAAGCGCTTGCGATGATGCTTTCATATGCGCTGCAATGTGCATCGCGCCTATTGATCGACATTAAATTGTGTGATGAGCGCCGCTCTGCTCAGGTTTCCTTTTTCCCGCCTACAAAGATCTCGCAACAGCCTGGTGATGCTGCTTTTCTTGTTCAGCACTCTTTTGTGGAATCGCCTCAGCACCGAGAAGAGTATGGATCGAAGTAGTGCACACTCCACCCACTCTACATCCCACCATCATTAGCACTAAGTGCCATCACACCAACCGATTTTCAGCATACAAAGAAAAGTAGTACAAGAAACTTTTCTGTATTAACCAAACCATACTCCCGGAGCACAAAAATAAAAGGTCCTGATAGTAACTAAAACGTTATATTAATACCAATGGAACAGGTAACCCCCTGCGTCCATTCCAGCATTGGTTTCAGTAATAGTAGGCAGTTCCATTTCCGTCGCCGTAGGCCGGTTGGAACCCTCCCGCATTAGCAGACAGTTTCGAATGTGTCACGCTGACACCAGCACCGTCATCGGGAGTTGAGATCCTGATGGCGGCAGAGCCTTGACGACGTGGAATAAATAATGGTTGATTGACGTCCATTCCAGGAGGCATCGCCCCCCCTGCAGCGACAGCAACGCCAGGAATGGCGTCGTCCATTGAAGGCTGGTTTCGATGAGCTTGTTGTTGAGAGATGGAACTCAACGATTGGTTGTACAATCCACCGTAGCTATGGTCCGCATGTTGGAGCGTTGGTGGAGGAGTTGGGATTGATTGGTACTGTTGAGGTGGTGGGTAGTAGTATCCTCCGACAGGTGACTGAGTCGATTGAGGTGGCATGAACTGATGGTGCTGTTGCTGCGATGGTGCAGGTACATAACCTGGGTTTGGCATGTATATGAAAGTCTGACCGGTGGAAGGGTCGAAGAACGTTCCATTGCTCTGATCTGGGATGAAGTGAGGTGGGATATGGCCCGGCAAGGGGAAGCTCTGTGATTGAGACCGTACACCATTGATACCATTGTCCATTGACTCTCTACGGCCTCCATTCACGTAAGGATGCGAGAGGTGCAACTGTTGTGACTGTTGCTGGTTGAAACGGCCCACTTTGTCCAAGAACTCCATCCCATCGACTTTCTTCTGTCGTTCAGCGAGATCAACCTGCCTAGATAGCTCTTCCGCGACGGTCCGAGGCAATTCTTGAACTGAGGATGCTGATGATGATGTTCCAACGGTTGATGGTGCTGCTTGTTGCTGGTTCTGTCGGATGACGTCGGTAACACTCTTTGGAAGGTTGACCGACACACCGGATGATCTCGCATGATGTTGCTCGGCAGTAAGCTCCGGAGTACCAGAAACGCTCTCAGATCTTGTAGAACCTGGCCCTGGGGGAGGGAGTTTGACAAGAACATTGCCATCATCCACAACCAGATCTGTAACCAGATCTGTTGCTGCCGGGGGCATCGCTGGTGGTTGCGGATGGTTAGGTTGCGTTGGTATAGGGCCTGATGACGAGGCAGCTGAGGAAGGAGGTCGCGGTAGGCCATTGTTGGCAAGATTGCTTGGGTGAAATGGTAACGTAGCCAAGTATCCGCCTCTGCGTCCTCCTCTACCACCCCTTCCACCAACGTGAATTTTTGGCTGACGAGGTGGCTCCTTTTGAATCTCTTCGAAACCTTCATGACCCCACTCTGGTTCCTTTGACCGCGTACTCTTGAACGGCGCATCAACAATTTTATCGGATTCTAGCGTTCCTTTTGATTTGCTGTCTGACAAAAGATCGACTTGTTTTGACAATTGAGAGGATCCCTTGGCTCCCTTGGCAGCCGATTGGGAAATGGGAGTGAGAGAGTCTGGAGTAGTGGATGTGACGGGTGTTGATTGGTTAACGGAAGCAGCCATCGGCAGTTGATCTGGGATGAGTTCAATTGGAGGCTCTGTGTGGTATCCACCCCTGCCTCGTGCCCACCCACCTCGTCCTCCACCTCGTCCGCCACCTCGCCCTCGGTTCTGCTGCTGCTGCCACCAGGGACTGAGTTGACGGAGACCAGCGTAGGCGCCAGAGTCAGGCGGTCCAGCTGCATAGTGACGCTCGTCATGACCCCCTGGACATATTCAGAAAGACAGGAATTGGTGAGAAATGAGTTAAACTTAAAAAAATAATACATCTGTGCACTCACAGAACTTTCCAACTCTAGGCACGAAGCTAGGGTCTTTTAATCGACTCTCGTATGCTGCCCTGGCAGAAGGTCCTCCCTGGAAGATACCTCGACCTCTTCCTCCTAGTCCGTTTTGTAATTTATTTCTCACTGCACCTGATGACGGTAATGAGTTTTGTCCAGCTGGTGCGCCTTCTTCTTCTTCACCCCAAACATCTCCGACATCTCGTTTAGGTCTTTCAACCTTAGCATTTTGATCCAAGCCTTCACCGGTTGGAATATGCTTCGAAGAGGATGGTTGAGGGGTTTTCTTGTTGGTTGTGGATGGTGTGGGTGCTGGTTTCTTAGCTTTCGATGCCTTTTGAACAGTCGAAGAAACTTTGGGAGCTGTGGGTGTTGATGACGTGAGAGCTGGGGTAATTGACTTTGTACTAGTAGGATCAGGAGTAGAACTACTGGAAGCAGCGGCGGCAGCAGCTTTCCTTTCTGCTGTTCTGCGCTTTCGAGCTTTGTTGTTTTCCTTCTTCTTCTGTCCGGGAGCTGAAGACGAGCCTATTTTTTGTTCATCCCCAGCAGGGACTGTTTGGAAGTCTTCAAAGGAGATTTCTGGGATGGCAGGCTCTTTACCACCGGCGCTGCCATGTTTCTCGTCTTCAACCATGTCAGACCAAGCGACTGGCTTTGTATGTGCTGGAAGCACCGATGACTTCTTTGCAGCAGATGATTCCTCATCATCATAATTTTCGTCATCCTCCTCATCAGTGTCGTTCTTTAGAGCATCAGAATCAATACCTGAGTCGTCGCTGTCGCTGACTTCGGCTGGGGGAGCATCCTCCTCATCTAACTCGTCCTCAGCTCGACGTCGACGACCTCGAGGGACTTGACGTGTACGTTTCTTCTTCTTTTTTGGAAGCTTAGAAGCTGTGGAAGATTCTACTGCTGGAGTTGGGACTGAAGTATCGGCGGGAGTTTTGGAGGGGGCTGTTGAGGTAGGTCGTGGAAGAGAAGTGGAAGGCTGAATTGCATCGTTTGATACAGGTTGCGGTGCTGATTCGGTGCTGGGAGGAGGATTTGCTGCTGATCCTTCATTTGACTCTGTTACAGCTTGCTCTGTTCCTGACATTCGAGGTTTGGGATTCGTTTTTGGGCTGAGAGGTCTACAAACGAAACGAAATGCAAAAAAAATTGCAAGTCAGCGAACAATCTCTCTCAAAAAGATATGGCAGTGAGGCATATAGCGAAAGATTGGCTGGGAAAAAGGCTCCAGCTCATTCTATCTGATCTCCTCTCCACGAATCGATTAGTTTCGCAGCTATGTACACATCGAGCCGCACTTAGGCCCTGTTTCTCACGTCGAAGCACTACCCTTCCCTTCTCATTGTTCCCTGGGTGCCGAACCAATCGATCTTATCGTGGTCGAGTGAGGGAACTCACCTTTTTTTTCAGAGGTGGAGGATGTCGTGTGAAAGCCTGAAAGATCAGAAACACCTTCGTCAGAGGTCTGCTCCGCTCAAGGAAAGTCAACCAGAATGGAAAGAATACACATACCTGCGAGAATCCACGCTCAGTGATAAGTAGTATGGGCGAGTTTGAATTGAGACTTTCACCGTTTGGGATATTTTGAGATTTCAAGGAACCGCAGAATGAAAAAATTGGGAATGACTAGCGCACGACAATCACATCATTTAAACCTTTCGGCGGTTTACACAGTACAAGCAGGTAGAGGAGTGGATCAGAGAGTTTTCGATAACTATCAGACAGAGAGCAACAGCAAAACAGCAGGTCGATCTGGTTTGGAACATGTCGGTCGAAGATCTACCTGAATCAAAGCTGGGGACGAAGGAGCACTGGGACTCTGTCTACGAGTCAGTATATTCCTCTAGATTGACTTTCTCCTGTGTGTCAAGTTGCTGGAAAGATTTCGTCTGGCTTTCGTAGGCGCGAAGTTGATACATTTACCTCGATCGGAGACGAAGGTGAAATTTGGTTTGGAAACTCATCAGTAGAGAAGATGATCAAGTGGATTAGGAAGTCAATCCCTATTGCTGAAGGGCTGAGTGTCATGGATGTTGGAACTGGGAACGGTCACTTGCTGTTCGAACTGGTAGCCAAGTCGCCATCAGAAGACTCGGACGACGAAGAAGACGAAGACGACGAAGACGACGAAGAGGAATACTACAACGGAACAACGATGGTGGGAGTGGACTATTCGGCCCAATCTGTCGAGCTGGCGAGGAAAATTGGCAACAAGCGAGGTGGAAAATGTCAGGACGTCAAGTTCGCAGAGTGGGATATCTTGACGCAGACAATACCTGATGATGTAGCATCGATAGCTGGGGTGGGCGGATGGGATTTAGTGCTAGACAAGGGAACGTTTGATGCTTTGGTGAGTTCATTGCAGACACATTCTCTCAACTTTAGATACCGGTTCTAAGCATGTTCACATCTGTAGTCGCTGTCCTCTGACCCGCTTCCAATCATCAACCTGAAACCATCAGAAGTCTATCCTACCAAGATTTCACAGCTCCTGAAACCAGGCGGCAAGTTCCTGATCACAAGCTGCAACTTCACGGAAGCTGAGGTTGAAAAGGTGTTCACGAGCGGTGGGCAGATGAAGGTCCAGTAAGTAACAAACCAGCTGACAAGCACAGGGTTACCCCCTTTTTTTAAAAAAAAAAAAGCTGCTGGCTGACCGGCGGTTATTGTGCATGATAGCTCGAAAGTCCCACACAAAAGTTTCTCATTCGGTGGGAAATCTGGATCGACGGTGTGCACCGTTGCTTTCGAGAAGATTTGAAAGGACGACTGGGACTCTGTTGGATAGAAGATTCTCAAGTTCTTGTAGGGAAACGAAGAGCATGTTGTGGTGTTGTAGAGATAGATTATGAGATGCAGCGAATGTTTGTTCATTGCCTTAAGCGATGTCAGCCAATCCAGATCACCGTTGCAGCGCAAGTTGTACGCCCAAGCATGCTTACCGGTAGTGACTCGAGGTGCGGGCCGCCATCTTTCCTCCGCCGATGTGGGTTTGATTCCCAAAGTAGGTGATCAATACCCTCCGGCTCCCATCACCAGCGCTCACGGATCTAGCATCCACTATACACACCGCATGGTTTTATCTGCTTCGTTTCCTCTTCTTTTTAAGCAACACCTTGACAACGGAAGATGAGGTTGCTGCATCATTCCTATGGACAGATCGATCTTCCTGGAAGACATTCTTCGTTCCAGACTGAGGACATCCCAGACTTGAGTGGAAAGTTACGAGCGACTACCCCATTGTCTCACCCCAAATCTTCTTAAACTCTCCATAACGGATATTTATTCCCTCTCTCTTGATCTTCATCGTCACAGGAGGCAAGTGCTAGAACCGTTCAAGTTCGGTTCACGCTCGTCGAATTTCCAGAAGGTCAGCGTCTGACCTTTTCCTTCTCAGGATATTCAGGCATTGTGTACCAAATCTGTAAAGGGTTGTTTTAACAAAATGAATTCGTTTAAATCTTTGGTCCTTCAGTTTCGAATGTGACTGGTTAAACTGGTGTTTAGACTGGATAAGTCGTTTTGTCTCTGTTTATCTTGGCTAATGCTATGTGATGGTTCTTCTCTCTAGGCTGAAGCTGCAATTCGGTCTCTCAGGAAACCAACAGGAAAACCTGTGAAAGGAAGGATTCGTAGAGCTCGACTTCAGCGACGGAATGAATGTAATAGACGCTGTTGATGAATTGGGACGTACGTTCGGTTGATTCTTAAACCTCTCTTGGTTAGCAACTGATGCTCAGTACATTATGTTTGTTCTACCAGGCTAGAATCGAGTGTCAATGTCCTCTGCAACAACGTAGGAATGACACGCCTACTCAAGGATCTCTTAACCTCCCGTTTGGAACCAACACAATGCTCTGTACCTCTTCACAACGCTTCTCCTTCCACACTTAATCAGAGGACAAAATTTATTTTGGAGAAGAATCCAGAGTTGTTGACACCGCATTGCTTGGGACTGAGGTTGCACCTGCTGGTCAGCTTCATTTCGAAGTGATGAAACCTGATGAAGCCCTCATAGAGAAAAACAAGGCCGGCAAGGGAGTAGTTCTGGCTATCATCTACTCCAGTATCAAATTGGACAGCTTCTTCTTGTTCTCCACGTGTTCACGAGTATCTACATTAGGCGGAGTGACAAGATTGAGCTGGCGTCTGTCAATAACTCGATTCCCCCAGGCAAAAGCACCAGCTCTAGAAGCGCTACTCATCTGAATCATCTGAAGGAGTCACTAGCTGCGCTCATGTCCCTGACCATGGCTGATCATTGAACTGATATATATTGTACCTCCAGTAATTTTCACTGCGTTTCTCGCCGACACCTCAGGTAACATCGGCTCAGGACTGTGTCGCGGTAATACTGAGTCAGAAGGCTACATCATGTCTAAAATTGTTTCTAACTGGAAATTTTGGTGGAATGATCGAGCTCTGGACTGGAAACACAAGAGAAGGCGCTGAGTTGGGTGGAAACGTCAGTCGCGACGCATGTCGCTGTTTCCTTGTCACTCATTTTTGACAGCTACAGCAGATATCGGACCGTTATTCACAAACCCCTTCATTGTTACATCTATTAGTATATGGTGTTAAGGGATAAGGTGGGAGATGTTCGTTGGGAACGAACGGACGACAGACTGATCACAGATGGGAGTAGATGGAGAAAGTTTGCGAGGGCTTCTAGTATTTCCCTCAGACTTTGATTTGTACTGCAAATAAACATTTTGGAGCTATGTATAAAAGAAGAATAAGGGGCCGAGCAAAGTGTGCCGGCTGGCACAATGATCCTGTCAAATGAATGACCCAGAGGCGTCAGTTGCACGCCTAGGGTCTCTCCTAGAATGCTTTACGGGATGATATGCCATACCCAGTTGTATCTCAGCCCAAAGTGAGAAATTTGAAAAGGCGCACGAAAATTGCACATCGAATGACTGTCGACCATTCGAAGTGGGGAAAGCGCAGGGCTCGCTTTGAACGTCCACCTAGCAATCTATTCTCGAGGATAGAAGCGGCCCAGAATGGCTCTTATAAGTAAGTGGAAGACTAGAATCTGTCAGGATATATATCTCTAACACCCTTTCACATGCATTCAATCAGCTCGAGCATCCCTCAGCGCTGGGACAAGGACTTCCCGATTGGTGAGTACCAGTCCTCTTCGCAGCAGAACTCCCTCCTGACTCCCAATGTTGTTTCTATAGAACTTCCAATGCTGCAGCCGTCGATATGCTGATTTGACGGTCACCAAAAATCTGAAAGGAGAAGCAAAGGTACGCTTTCTCCATACCCTCGAGTCTGGTTAGCTGTAGGTGTATTGGTTGGAGTCTGAGGCTGACACGTAGGTTTGGCATCTGCTTATATGTAGCCAATCATCTCGTATGGTTCTCCAGGTCGTTCAGCTACCACAGGCCATGTTGCAACTGTTTTTGGTGCATCTGGGCAGCTAGGAGGCTACATTGTCACCAAGCTTGGTAGGTGTGGACTTCCTCTTGATACACAAAACGAACACCAATACTTATTCACGGTGTCTCTGTAGCTCGTCAAGGTACACAAGTCATCCTACCCAATCGTGATTCCTACTCGATACGACATCTCTGGTTGACGGGAGACCTTGGTGCCATTGTGCCAATGGATTTGGACTTGAGAAACACAACACAGATCGAGGAAGCTGTTAGACACAGTGACATTGTCTACAATTGCTTGGGAAGAGACTACTCTACTAAGAATTTTACTATGGAGGACGTGAACGTCAAGTGAGTGTTGACACCTCCAATGAACTCATTATCCATCATCCCGGATCTCTCGGCTGAAATTGGTGTATTTTCATTCTCAGAGCTGCTGAGAACATTGCCAAGATATCGGCTGACAATGGCGTCTCGCGTCTGGTGCATCTCTCTCACATTAACGCATCTCCCGACTCTCTATCAGAATTCTACCGAACGAAATACGCTGGTGAAGTTGCTACTCGAAATGTGTTCCCAGGCGCGACTGTTATTAGACCATCTGTGTTCTTTGGAAGAAAAGATTCTTTGTTGAAAGGGTTGTCAGGTAAGTAGGCGCCATCACAGAACGACTCCAAATTGACTTTGATAAAGTGTGGCCTGACCAAAATGGCCGGCATTCTTCTTCACCAGTCAATCCATCGCTTTACAAAATCAACTACGGTCAAACCAAAGTTCGACCAGTTCACGTCACAGATGTCGCACTTGCTGCCACGAGGATGATGACTGCCCATTCCTCAATTGGTTCAACATACCTTTTGCCAGGTCCAAGGACATACACCTATGATGATATCTCCAAACTTGTCGACTCGTCTTTGATGAGAGAGCCTTCATTCACCAGCACCAACAAGAACTTACTGTTGCTAAAGGCGAAACTGACAAAGTATTTGTGGTGGCATGAGATCACAGAGGATGAGATCCTCAAGTTGACTCTAGATGATTTCAGTGAGTTTGATGAGAGACAGTTATTTAGATATGGAGATAAGCTTGCGGGTGACAAGTTGAAGAGTTGGGAGGAGATCGACATTGATCCAGCTTACATAGAAGATTGGATCGTACCTTATACAGCTTGGAGAAAAATTGAGTAAGTCTTCCTCCTTCTCTTTGTATCTTTCTGAATGCTTGACAGTTGCTAACCAAGTCATGTGCGTTGTCTCCTGCGTTTTGTCGCAACCAGACAAGCTCACGGAATTCCAATGGAGGGTGGCTCCATGCATACCAGTCAATCTAGGAAACCATACCGCGTGCTTGAATAAACTTTTTCTTCTTTGAGGGAGCTTGACGACGTGTTGGATGGTACGGCGCAGATACAGATAGACAATGATGCATTTGGATTGCGCTCACTACAGCTTTGGGGCTTTTCGTGCGGTATTCCTTTGAAGTGTATAATACTTAGCAACTAGATCCCAGCGTAAGCAAAAGTACAAGCTCATCGAAACTCTACGTCAGTGATGGTAGAAATCCAGCGTGAAGTGATGTTTTCTTCTTTTTTGTTTTCTTCCTAGCAGGTTGTGCTCACGTAGGGCATATACGGCGCATTTTCGCTGCTGACACCCAACTGGACCTCTATATCCTCAGATAGCGTGCGTTCTGAATCCGATACCCTCTCACCAGACGTATTGCCTTTCTTTGGAAGCCAACTCAAGTCAAATTTTGTTGAAGAAAACTGCAAAGGAAGTTTTTGCCTCGTCGTTCCACAACCGATCCATTTTCAGCCAGCCGTTCAGCGCCAGTTATAATCTAGCCAATTGAAGATCAAGCAGTAAAAGGAAAGACTCCTTTTCATTAGCATGAGTGGATACCCCCAGTACGGAGCAGAAGCGCAAAATGGCGGCTACTCGAGGGGAGGAGGAGAAAGCTTCCCCTCTGTTGACCCATCAGCTCCTTACGGCGCAGCACCTTATCGACCAGGACCCCCAACAGGATACGGCGGAGGTTCTCCAGCAGGAGCTGGACAGCAAGTTCCTCCAGGTGGATACAGCAATAATGGCAGCTATCAACAAGGTCCACCGCCGCAGGGAAACTATCAAGGCGACACGGCTGGTTTTGACCAGAGAGGTGGACACCGTGGTGGATTTGGTGAGTTTCTGTTTCAATGAGAAAGATGAGAGCTCCTTTGAGGAAGGAAGTTATGTTCCTTGAGTCACATGAGGTGCAATGAAAAGTTCTTGAGAAAGTGTCGATTTCTCGCTAGAAAAGATTGCTGTCAAGTATTTTTGAGCAGGGAAACCATCTGAATTTCAAGTGGACGGGGGTTGCGACTGTTGCGAATGAATCAGCACTGACTTGAGTACCTCCCTTTCCAGAGCAACCATTGGGTAAAGGAAGGGCTCGTGCCGTGCGAACAGGTCAGTCTGCGCTCTGATAAATGAAGGCACAGGTCGGTTTCGAGCATGACTTATAAGTGTGTGCGTGTCGTATTTTCAGTTGAAGATGCCGAACATGATACTCTCATTGCGCAGAGAATCCAGCGTGAACGGCCCTGTAGAACTCTTTTCATTCGTAACATCTCTGTGAGCACAGCTGCAGGTCGCTTTCGTACCGTATCTAAAGACCTACTAAGCACTATCTCTCTATTGATTGCACCCACCTTATCCAGTATGAAGCAAATTCTGCTGAAGTTCGCGGTCAATTCGAGGACTTCGGTGAAATCAAAACATTCTTCGATCTGATACACAAGAGAGGAATGATCTTTGTTACTTTTGTAAGTTCTCCCATGGACTTGCTTTGTATTTTTTTTCGGTATTGGGTAGCATATCATTGACATGGTGTAACTCCACGTCAAATCCTCAGTACGATGTTCGATGCTCGGAACAAGCTAAAGAAAATCTGCAAGGTCAGCCGATGGCTGGCCGACCAGTCGATGTGCACTATTCTCTTCCTCGAGCAGAGGAAGCTAGGCAGAAATGTGACAAAGACAAAAACCAGGTATGTCGCAACACTCCTCTTAATTGGTCTCCTCGTTCACCAACTGAAACGGTAACACTCAACCTGTGTCCACAGGGCACTCTCAGAGTTCATCTCAACGGTTCAGACAAACCCATCGATGATGCAGCTCTTCAACAAGTGTTCTTAGAGATGGGCGAAGTGAAAGGTTTAAAAACGGCTCACGACAATCCAGAGTGAGTTTTCCCCTTGTGTCCAAGTCTTCGAATTGCTCTGGTATCGACAGACGCTCATTCTTGTCTTGTAACTAATTTTCAGTGAACGTTTGGTTGAGATGTACGATTCTCGTGCCGTTGAGAAATCATTCAACGAGCTCAACGGTAGAAAGTTTGGCGATGACGGTGGAGTTCTTGAAGTCCAATACGAATGGGATGTTCCAGCCCAACCGTTACCTTCAGGACCGTAAGAGATCGTTCTTCTAAATTGTTATGTGACTGGTCTATTCGCTCTGGCTTCAAGCTGAAACTCCTGTTTTGTAATCACTTTCACGGTCAGACACCGAGCTGATGTCTATCCGGAGGCTCGGCCCAGAGGCGGCAGAGGTAGAGGAGGATATGGTGGTGACCAAAACAGAGGGCCACCTCCTTCCCGCTACGGAAACGATGACGGCTACAGAGGTGGTAGAGGAGGTTACGGCGGCGACAGACCAAGCTATGGTGGAGATCGAGGAGGCTATGGTGGAGATCGAGGAGGCTACGGTGGAGATCGAGGAGGTTACGGTGGAGATCGAGGAGGCTATGGCGGTGACAGAGGAGGCTATGGCAGTGGTGATAGAGCACATGGTGGTGATAGAGGATACGGTGGAAGAGGAGGAGGAGGCGGTGGGTACGGTGGACGAGATCGATCCAGATCCCCCTCTAGAGAAACTGGATACGGTGGGGGTGCATACCGAGAAGGACCTCCTAGAAACGACAGAGGCGGTGGATATGGCGGTGCATCATATGGTGGCCCTCCTCCAGGTGGACGAAATGACGACTATTCTCGAAGAGGTGAGCATTGCGCGCCTTTGTTTGATGACGATTGTTTTTTTTTTTAATGTTCGTCTTTCTTGTTTCCAGATGGACCACCTCGCCCTGGAAGCTATGATCAGAGATCCCCTATTCCATCAGGCTATGGTGCGCCTCCAACTGGTGGCCCTGTGAGTAGTTTCTTTTCTGCTTGAGTCCTGGCTTCGCTGCGTCTAAATAGGTGCTGTCTTATAGGTTCCTGGACCAGCTGACGACAGATTGGAACAAGCCAAAAAAGTTCAGGCTGTGAGTGTATTTTCTTTCACACATCCTTTTCTTGCGACTTCTCTGATCATGGTCGTGACCCCCACCCTTTTCGCAGCTTCTCGCGTCCCTTCAGAGTGGAGGCGCACTCCCTCCAGCTGCCGCTGCTCCAGCTCCTGCAGCACCTGCTTTAGCTCCATACGGAGGCTATCCTCCACCTCCTGTAAGTGTATAGTCTACTAAAACAGGTCTCAGTCACGACGTGTGCTTAAATTTAATTTCCACCATTCACGTCCACAACGACTCAGCCTCGACCAGCTTACCCCACCCAACCACCACCCCCTGGCCCATATGGCTCTGCTCCCTCTCCGTACGGTGGTGGGTACCCAGGTGCTCCCCCACCTCCTAACCCGGCTGCAGCAGGCAGAAGTCCTTACGGATACACACCACCGCCTCAGCCTGGAGCAGCGCCAGCTTTAAATCCTGGTTACGGTGGATACCCACCTCCTCCTGCTCCTGGAGGTGCATATGGAAGACTTCCTGCTGCTGCTCCTCCTTCTGCAGCTCCTGGTGCGCCAGGGGGTGTCGAAGGTCTCCTCGCCTTGCTCGTGAGTAGAAGGGATCCTTCTCCTTGGCTCATATTCGTATCTGACGTTGATAGTTCTTTCCATAATTCAGGCTAGTCAACAACAGCAAGGAAAGTAGTGTTGGGAGATGTTAAGTGTTCCGCTGGACAAGGGGCTTTTTCATATGCTGCTCGGAGTTTCCATTCGGCACCTTACGTCCTTCTTAGTCTAGTCACCTTGGCATGCTTTACGTGCTGCCCATTGATTTAGGACCTGAATTCAACGATTCTTTCGTATCTGCTCCAGCCCATGAAAGAAGTCAGCTTATCTCGCTTTATACAGGTCCGATTTCATGTTCTACAAAAGAAAAATAAATAAACGCTGAAAACGCTCGTGTCCGTCCGTCCTGTTCCACGCCGCTACCCTCTATTTATACCGCTTTCGTGCGAACGATCGCCGGAGGGGGAGCGACCCACGAGCATGTATTTTGAACAGCACTGATGAGCTGAAGAGAGGTTGGGTTACTAGCCAGAGGACGACGAAGAGAGAGAGAGAAAGTATAGGTAATCCAAGGGCTAGATGGGCATCCAAAACAACAAGACGAAACACAGGAGACAGAATGACGTGGGAGGTTGAAATTCTCGACCTTCATGGAGAAACGTGAACGACGCCCGAGATTTTGAGAGGCCGTTTTGGCGACTTGCCGACAACAGCACGGATTTGACACACGCGCAGGTTACGGCCTCTCTGAGCTTGCTTGGAACGGAGGGAGCTCTGGAAAGACTTCAGATGTAGATGGTACAGATAGGAATGAGAAGATATAGGAATAGCAGCGCGATGATTGGTCTCGCTGATGAGGCCTTCAGCATCGAAAGGTTCGACGGGTCGTGTGCCGATATTTTTTTTTCACCCCTTTACCCCGTCTTTTTCAGCTCGCTCCCCCGTACTTTCTCGGTTACTGCTGACCCAAACAACAGTGACATCAGTCACGAAAAACAGAGCGAGAACGATGTCCCTCCTTGTTTACGGTTGGCATCCTGGCCCGCGTTGGTGCTGCAGGCAAGGCTGAGAGGGACGAGAATTTGTTCGGGTGGGTGGCCCCAAGCTGGCCTAGATTATCACCAGGGGTAGGTAATCTGAGCGCAAATTGTGCCGGTGCTCTGCTCGGTCTCTCTCGACGCGGGCCCTTCGCGGATTTGGCATTTTTTTCATGAGTTACTTGTTTACGAAAACAAAAGTTCAAGAAAACACCACACCCTCATAAGATCTCAGGAGGACGGAGTCCTGCTTTTCTCCCTCACCACATAAGTATCTTCCTTTGGTGAACCCCCCCTTTCTTCCTCCCTTCCCCTTGTCTTTTGTAGCAGAGTACCTCATCAATTCAGCTGGCACCTCCCACCAGCCCATCCTAACTTTACCCTTTTCAGCAACATCCAAAAAACATTCAACATGGCCGAATCAACCCAACCAGAGGTTGTCGAGAAGTCTGCTCCTCGTAAGTGTGCAGTCCTCTCTTGCCTTCTCTCACTGTATGTCGTTTGGGTTCTTACTGTTTCTCTGCCGTATTGTTTGCACAATCTCCTCTCTGCAGCCGCTGATGAGCCAGTGGCCCCTGTAGAGGAGAAGAAGAAGAGAGAATACAAGGAGATGGAACACAAGGGTGAAGGTGATCTCCACGCCAAGGTCGATATGTCTACCGTACGTCTTTGCTACCTGCAGCTTTTTCTATCTAAAAAAACATGACGAGGGTGCGGTTCGCTGATTCGTCTACTTTTTGCGGTCTATTTTAAAACGCCACCAACCCTGAAAAAAACACATCGCATCACCCCGTTTTGCCTGCTGCAGATCCAATTCACCGCTGAGGATCTCTACGATAAGGACAAGGTTGATATCGAGCATGTCGTTATGGAAGAAGTTTTCCAACTCTTGCAGTACGTGTTTTGAGATCTTGACTTTTTGGGGTTTCCATATTTTTTGCCTCTTCGAGAAACGATTGCTTCCGGCGCTTCCCTTTTTCGGACGATGCACTGACCTTTTTACTTGGCTTTTTGCTTGGTCTTCTGTAGATGTGACGAGGGAGGTCTTACTGATGAGGAGGCTGTCAGAAGAGTCGGTATCTTCGGTCCAAACAAGCTGATTGAGAAGGAATCCAAGTGAGTTTCCGCTCATCTCCTACGCAGTTGCTGCCTAAATTATTGTATTTCAATGAAAATCCTAACCATTTTTCTTTTCTGTTTCTCAGCCCATTCCTCGAGTTCTTGTCCTTCATGTGGAACCCTCTGTCCTGGGTCATGGAGGGTGCCGCTCTTGTCGCTATTGCTCTCTCCAACGGTGGTGGAACTCCACCAGATTGGGAAGATTTCCTCGGTATTGTCTTGCTTTTGCTTGTAAGCCTGCCTCTCCAATACTCTTTTCGTGGTCCGTTGTTAATTTTCTTTTTTTCTCGTTCCATGTCTAGATTAACTCCACCATTGGTTTCGTTGAGGAACGTAACGCTGGTAACGCCGTCAAAGCCCTCATGGACTCCCTTGCTCCAAAGGCTAAGGTGAAGAGAAATGGTGCCTGGAAAGAAATTGACGTGAGTAGATCGAATTTTGCTGCTACAACGGATTCAAATTTCAATGTTCCTGACTTGCGTCACCCCCTACATCACCCTTCTTAGTCTGCTGATCTTGTCCCAGGTGACATGATCTCCTTCAAGCACGGTGATGTCTGCCCATCTGATTGTCGTCTCACTGAGGCCATTGAGGTTTCCATGGATCAAGCCGCTTTGACCGGTGAATCCCTTCCAGTCGGAAAGAAGCTTGGTGACGAAGCCTTCTCGTAAGTGGTTCTACTTTCACTATGTTATTTTCTTATTACGTTTACTGATTGCTTCTTTATTATTGACAGTGGTTCCACCTGTAAGCAGGGTGAGGCTGAAGGTATTGTTATCTCCACTGGTCCAAACACCTTCTTCGGTCGTGCCGCCACTCTTGTCGGTGCCGATAACGATCAAACTGGTCACTTGCAAGCTGTCCTTGCTAAGATCGGTCTCTTCTGTATGGTCTCCATCGGTATCTTCGTCCTCCTCGAAATCCTCATCCTCTACGCCGACTTCAGATACTCCTACAGAGGTGGTCTTGACAACCTCTTAGTCCTCTTGATTGGTGGTATTCCAATTGCCATGCCAACTGTCCTTTCCGTTACTATGGCCGTTGGTGCTCAACAGCTCGCCAAGCACAAGGCTATCGTCACTAGAATCACTGCCATTGAAGAGTTGGCCGGTGTTACCATCCTCTGTTCCGACAAGACCGGTACCCTTACCACCAACAAGCTCACCATCGATATGGACGAAGTCAAGAGATATGGCCAATTCTCTGCTATCGAAGTTATGACTCTGTGTGTACCCTTTTTTTTTTGTGACTGGTTACTTTTTCTTATCGTTCTGCTTTGTTCTACTCAGTGCTGCCTACGCTTCCCGTACCGAGAACATGGACGCCATTGACGGATGTGTTGTCGGTGTTGCTGGTGGACCAGAGAAGGCCCGTGCCGGTGTCAAGCTCCTCGACTTCAAGCCATTCAACCCAGTCGACAAGAGAACCGAAGCTACCTACATTGAAGAGTCTACTGGCCGTGTCAAGAGAGTTACCAAGGGTATGACTGGTATCATCATTGAAAGTAAGTCTCTAATCTACGCAGTTTTGGCTTGGCGCCTAGGTTCTGATCCGCGCTTCGTGGTTTATTAGTCTGTACCCGTAACAAGACCTCTGAGCTCGAAGATCAACTCGAGAAGGATGTCGAAGAATTCGCTCGTCGTGGTCTCCGTGCTTTGGCCGTTGCTTTCGAAGAAGTCAAGGGTGACTCCCAGGAGAAGAACGCTGAGGGAACCGGTTTCGAACTCATTGGTTTGCTTGCTATCTTCGATCCTCCACGTGACGATACCAAGCAAACCATTGATGATGCTCAGGCCCTCGGTGTCAAGGTCAAGATGGTTACTGGTGATCAGCTCGCTATGTGAGTCCTTTTTTCCACGTTCGTGGAGGTGTCTTTGCCACTGTCGCGTGAAATTGAACGTGTCTCGTATCTCTTTTAGTGCTAAGGAAACCGGTAGACGTCTCGGTCTGGGTGACCACATGTACCCAGCTAAGATCTTGAAGGACGGACCACCACAAGGAGGCAAATACGGATCTCTCGATGAGATGATTATGGACGCCGATGGTTTCGCCGGTGTTTTCCCTGAACACAAGTTCGAAATTGTCAAGCGTATCCAAGGTCTCGGTCACTTGTGTGCTATGACTGGTGACGGTGCCAACGATGCTCCAGCTCTTTCCCGTGCCAATGTCGGTATTGCTGTTGAGGGTGCCACCGACGCTGCTCGTGGTGCCGCTGATATTGTCCTTACCGAGCCAGGTCTCTCCACCATCGTCCACGCCATCAGAGGATCTCGTATCATTTTCCAAAGAATGAGAAACTACGCCATCTACGCCTGTGCCGTCACTATCAGAATCGTCGTTTCCTTCGCTGTCCTCGCTTTCGCCTACAAGTTCAACTTCCCTCCATTCATGGTTCTTATTATCGCTGTCCTTAACGATGGTACAATCATGACCTTGTCCCTTGATCGTGTCTTGCCATCCATGACGTGAGTCCCTTGCCCTCCTCCTACCTCTAAGGCCATCCAATTTATTAATGGTTGTATTTTTCCTTTCATTTTTCAGTCCAGATCACTGGGACTTGGCCGAGATCTTCTCTTACGCTTTTGCCTACGGTCTTTACCTCACCCTCTCTACCGTTGTCCTCTTCATTGTCATGCACAACACCAACTTCTTCGAGAACAGATTCGGTGTTGAGGCTATCAAGGAAGTTAACGATCCAAGAGGTCACATGGTTATTTGTATGTTTCTAATTTTACGTCTAGATCTAGTTCATATACTAACTGTTGTCTTTGTGCCACACAGACCTCCAAGTCGCTATCATTTCCCAGGCTCTTATCTTCATTACCCGTTCCCACGGATGGTGTTTCATGGAGAGACCATCTACTGCCCTCATGCTTGCCTTCTGTCTTGCTCAGCTCGTTTCTTCCATCATTGCCGCCTTCGGGTACGTCTATTTCTGTACATATACCCACTCTTCACTTTCTGATTTCTGTCTTAATTTTCCAACAGTAACTGGGGCTTCTCCAGTGTCAAGGGTATCTCTGGTGGATGGATTGGTATCGTTTGGGTTTGGAACATCGTTTGGTGAGTAAAGAGTTTACTTTCCTTTTTGTCGGCTTCGTGCGCGGGTGGTTCTCTTGAGTGGATTAACTAACTCATAACGTTTTTACAGGTTCTTCCCAATGGATTTGGTCAAGTTCGGAATGAAGGCTACTGTCATCAAGGCTTTGCAAGCCAGAGCTCACGCTTCTAGACCATCTATGGATGGAACTACTGGAACCGAGATGCACAGAACCGTCTCCAGACACGAATCTCTTTACAGCAACAGAACCAACTTCATCAACAGAAACCTCCGAAAGGTTGGTCTTGGACAAGGCAAGGTTTCTATGTCGAAGAACGAGCAGGAACGCTTTGGAAGCGCTCAGATCAGTAAGTCGTGCCTGATTGGTATTTCTTTTTGTGAAAACTTAACTAATATTTTCCTTTTCCCCCTCAATCAGACCAATCTGGCTCCCAACTCGCTCGTCACCCATCGAGACCAGCTGCTTAAGGTTGTTCTCCTCATACCCTCTATCCCCATACCACACTCCATCCTCTGCACTTCCCACCTTCATTCAATTCATAATAGACTCAATTACTTATTCATCAGTATTTGCCGTAATCGAATCCAATTAACTTCGTAATTTAAAACAAACAAACATCCAAATGTCATAAGGAGCGACCAAAAAGCCACTACTTCATGCTTCTTCTATCAACAAAGTTTGTAACGCAGTATAGACTTTTTTGACTTCACACTGCACAAATTGCTACGAAATGCATTGCAAGATGTTTCTGTGGTGCGTTCTCTCAACTCGAGCTGTGGGAATTCTCCTCGAGAGCGTGGGATTCGGGTTCGGAAGGAACACGGGAGACACGAAGTTAATAGAGGGCAACGCCGCTCCGTTCACTGATCTTCTCTTCAACCACATCCTCCTCTCGTGAATCTTAAATAGAATTATGTCTGGGTTTGCTACTTTCTACGACCCGAATGCCGAGAGTGAGAAGGAGGTCCCTCTTCCCTCAGCGAAGCCAATCCCCCTGGGTCCAAACGTCACCCTCTGGCCCCCACTCACCCGAAGGGGAACCGGTCCTGGCTTGGTCATCGTTCGAGCTGAGCCGAAGGACATCCCTTCCAAATGGGAAGATCACCTCGATCCTACTCCTCTCAAGAAATGGGCTGGTATGTAGCACCAAACGGCGTCTTTCCCCTCATACCGAATCGATTCTCACTGAGAGTTTTATCTTTCGTCACAGAGGAGGGATACTCAACCGTCGAGATCTTGGTTGATTCCTCGGCTGAAGGTGCTTGGGATGTCGCACAGGGTTTCAAGGAAGGTATCAAAGCCATCCTCTCTCTCCCAGAAACAGACAAGAAAGACAAGATTGGTCTCGTTGTGTACGAACCTTCAGCTCTCTCCGCAGTTGTTTCTCTGCTCCCATCCCACCCAATCATCTGCTCGTTAGTCGCCTTTACCCCTGAGCCAGTCGAAAGCATCCCTATCCCGGCTCTCTTCCACTGCCACGCACCATTCGAAGTCACTCCTGAACTTGCTGCCAAATTCGACAACCTTTTTGCGTACGAAGATGCCGCTTCTCACTTCTTCATCCAGCCGGACCACAAGGACTTCTTGGTAGACCTTAACGGTCTGGTCCATTGCCGATCGCTCGAGTTCTTGAGAAGAGAAGTTGGCGGTCCATATTTCCCTCTAGAGAAGATCTGGGACGAGCACACTTACTTTGAGTTCGTGGATAGATCTGTTGCGAAGACAATGGGAGTGAGTAGCAGTAACGACCTTACCAGCGTTGGTTGGATACTAATTACACTATTCTTGGTCGCAGACGATGGTGGACAACCCGTGAGCTTTTTCCGAAAGTACTATTATGGCATTGACTAACTTCTTGCATTATCTCTCTCTCTCTCAGCTACGTAAATCACGTTCCAACTCTGACTGGGTAAGGGTTTTTATGGTCATTTTGCGAGGCTGCGCTATGGACTCATCTGGTTCTGCGTTGCTTCTTCCAGTGGTATTGGCCGAAAGAACCTTGGTGCCTTTTATAGAGATCACTTCATTTTCAGCAATCCGCAAGATATCAAGAACAAGGTTATCTCACGGACCATCGGTACCAACACTGTGAGTGACCGTCGATCTCTCATCTCTTTCTTGTCATGTTTTCTTGGACTGACCGATGTTTGTACTACTTTGGGAATGAAGATTGTTGATGAATTCGTCATGGTGCGTATCTCACTTTTTCGTGTACGAGACAAACCGTTGCCAATTATCTACCTCTTCGTCGCTATCAGTCTTTCACTCACGACAAGATGATCAACTGGCTTGCTCCTGGTGTTCCACCTACTGGAAATTTCGTCTCATTCCCGTGAGTTCATCTATAGCCCCCAACCACCTTTATTACCAATCTTGACTTTCGTTTGGCTTTTTCCCAGAATGACGTCTGTTGTCAACATTAGAGGTGATAGGTGAGAAATACTCCACTTCCATACATAAAGGTTCTGTCTGACAATTTTTTCTGCCCTCGCTAGACTATTCCACGAACACATTGGCTGGTCGGCAGACAACGTCTACAAGCAACTTGGTCTACTCCCTGACTGGGTTCCATTTCCTTACCCAATCAAGACCGGTGAGTTCGCAGGAAAGAAGGTTGAAGTGCGACTCCCAATTGTTGGTGCTGAAGCCGGTGAGAAGATGTTGGACAAGGACTCCATCGAGAGCAACATCATGATTGGACCAACGTACGGAGTTCGGGAGGCAAAGTAGAAGAGGGTTTAGAAACTAGTTGTAATGGCAATTCCTTTCATCACTTAGAGATGGTCTATGAATCTTTTGCTTTGATACTACATGAAAAAGCGGCATCAGTTAACTGCTCGGTTGCGACGTTTGTTGTGGTGGCACCTTTACTGTACGGTCAACATTCATCAGGGCATACTCCGATCTAACTGCAGAGAGCTCATTTCCATCTTTCTGATAAGTACACCTTCTTGTCTTGTAAAGTACCAATTGATAAGACTGGAAAAGTCATCCTGTTCGCGTCTTTTTTTACTGGCGCTCACTGCGATTTTCTCCTCTGATCTGCCAACTGCCTTCAGCTCGACCTGCTATTCAAGCTGGATTCTGAAGAAGATCTGGTGAAATCTTTCTCTCTTAGATTCACTTGGTCTTACCATGTCGTTCAGTAGGTTACCACCTTCAGTCCGACGAGCTTCACCGTCCACTGTCGCTTCGTCTTCCAAATTATTCCGTCAAACCATTCAAACATCAGCATACGTCCCATCAGGAGCTCAGCCGCCCCTATTTGATCCTGTACATCGACCTTTGCCGTCCCACAAAGCTTACTATGCTGGTCTTGGGCATTTTTCCAACGCTATGGTAGACTTGGAAATAGCCATTACTCAAACTAAAGCATACCTTCACGACATTCATCTATGGCCTAAGCTCCCTTCCATGGTCTTACCTTCAACGATAACCAGAAGGCCCTCTCCGATTCAAGACAAATGGATAGGTTTGGGTGTCATGAGGACTCAGTTCCTCGAGGCCAATTTAAAAGAGACCGACAGAGCGAGGATGACGGCTCTGTGTGCTGAATTGACGCACTTGCAGGAAATTGGAGAGGTAGCAGGTCAGGAGGATGTTGTTTCTGAAATCAAGAAGGTGCTCAAGGTCTTTGCTCGAAAATCTGGCACGGAAAAGTACTCGCAGGAGAAGGAGGTTGTCGAAGGAGAAGAGGCAAATGAACTGGCTGATGCTACGACGGAAGTGAGCGAAGCTTCAAAAATGAAGGAGGTGGAGCTCATTGACCAATATGGAAGGTCGAGCGGGAGAGGATACAAGAAGCTATCCAAGGCCCAAGCCTGGATTATTCCCACATCACAAACAGCACCCATCCTCAACCCACCTCACATTCAATCACTACTTCAATCCAATGTACCATCTCCATCATCACCTATAGAGCTTGGTCAAATATTAATCAACCAGCTTCCTCTCCACCACTTCTTCAAACAGACCCACGAACGAGAAGCCGTTCTTAGACCTTTCAAGCTGACTGGCCTGATAGGGGCCTTCAACGTGTTTGCTGTGGTTGATGGTCCAATACTAGTTGGAAAAAGCAAGGCCGACGCTGTCGCAATGGCAATTGCGAACGCGCTAGTGAAGCATCAAGGAGAAAAAGTGCAAGCTGTGTTGGACGATGGTGAGTGTGTAAAGCGGCAATCTGCTCCTTCACTTTCTGACCCTTGTTACTCCATCGCATACATTTTGATCGCTCGTTATTCTCTAGCTTTGCTGACGGTTGGAGATCGTAGGCACAGGCTACGAAAGAACACCAACATGAGGGGCCACAATGCTGCCGTAAGTTTTTCTTTTCTCCATTCAGGATTGGAACCACAGCTGATAACTCTCTGCGGCTTTACGCTTCATAGAACCGATGGGTCAAACGTTAAGTTGGGTCCGGTGTTGTTTGCATGCTGGCTTCGTGGAGAAGGATGGCAGGGAACCTATAGGTACCTCGCTCCTGAGATAGATTTATCTTTGTTTTATCTTTGAGACTGCAAGACGAAGCACTCAGCGTGTTGTTTTCGACAGCATTCCGTATCTTAGGGGGGGCTGGCAACACGCTCTTTTTTGCTGGGAAGAAAAGGCTTGATCGTGATATCAACAGACGAGCTGTCCTATGCTGCACGATCTTACTGAGATCAGTCACCAGAAAATGTCGAGCAAAAATGGCTGGTAAATACAGGCAGAAATAGAGGGGCGCGACCAGCTTTCAACCTCAAGAAAGTCTTTCACCTGAGAAACAAACCCTCACCGATACCTTCTCCCCCAATTTTCCTTCTTGGTCTTCAGGAGGCCAGGAAGCGCATCCAAGAAGGCTGCCATGCCCAACTTCGACACTTTGGGCTCCTCTTCGGACGCGTTCTCCTCACCTCTTTCGAATGGCTTGTCGTCGAGGTTGCGTCGCCCTACTTTCTTTGGAATAGACACCAATAAGGAGAACCTGTACAATGCTTCACCTATTCCACTCAAAGGTACGTCACTCCATTCTATGAAGCTGGAGAGCTGCTTGAATTCATTGCTTGCATATTCCTTTCCCTCGACTTGTCTTCCATCTCCAGTTCGCGTTAGTTCGACTAGTTTTCTAAAGAACCAACGCTCTGTGGTATTCTCACCTAACAACAGGATGCACCCTTACGAACTGTCACCTCGTGGGCTGCCATCCTCTTCACCGAAATCCGCGCAAACTTCGACCTCGAGGAGCCACCATCCAAAATCAACCCCAACACGAGGGATCTTGAAGCCAGCATCTTCAGCCATCAGGGTAGCTAGAGATGTTGCTGAAGGAACACGACTTAATATCAGAGGTGCTAAAAGGTTGATGATGTTTGGTTCGGATGGCTCAGATGACACGGTGGTTGGGGTGGTCGCGATGGATATCTGCGAAACTACACACTCAATGGCCAACGGAGAAAGAGAAGGAGAACATCAGGGAGAAGGTATAGATTATAGCAGCTCATCTCCATTATCCTCAGTTCCACCGTCTTCGTCTGCAAATGGCAGCGGCTCGAACCCACAGAAACCGGCACCCCCACCAAATCCATCTCCACCGCCCCCACCACCTCCCGGTGATCAGCCGTATTCTGGAGATGGAGACGGTAGTGGAGGCTCTCCTCCAGGTGGAACACCGCCTCGAATGCCATCAAGGGATCCAGAAGAGATCGCGGTCGAATTGATGCTCACAGTCCACACTTTGGTGTCAGTCGAAGGCCCTGCATATGAACCAGCTTCCAATATTTCTCTCATGGAACTGAGCGATGCCTACGAAGTGCTCGTGAAACAGATGCGATTCCTTACTACTCCAACTGCAGCCAACCCAACACCCATACAATCGGATTCCCCAGCTTTCGAACCTTTGCGCTCTAACGCCGCCAAATTAATGAGAGCCTTCGAGAGAGATCTGATAAAGGTCCTCATCTTAGCTAGCTCTTCTTCAACATCATCAATTTCTTCACCGTCACTGAATGGCTTCAAGAATGAAGGCGGGCTCTCGTCATCTTCAGACGGCTTCGCTGCTGCTGCCGTGAAACAGGGGTTCTCTGAAGCTGAAATCACTCGAAGAAGAGAGCAGACGCTAGTCGGAAACGCTTGCTTGAAGTGGCTAGCACTCTTCTTCTACTCCAAAGAAGTTCATGGATGTTTTGATGGTAAAATTCGCTCGTTCCTCGACCGTTTGAGTTCTTTGTTTGACACTGAGATCTGTTACGTCTTTCTTTTGTTTCGTGGTATAGAATCCCAAATCTTCTCGCTCTTTAAACTGTTGATTAGCATCGCCAACCACGAAGGATTAGCAACCACCCAAGCGTCCAAACGGTCATACCACCTTACTCTTTACGCCCTATCCAACATCCGAATCCCTCAAAGATTAGTTGCCCCAGTAACTCCTCAACTCACGGATACGATTCGTCGAGCGGTGGATGAGAGCTACCATGTCAATCTCACATTGAACAAGAAGGGTGAACTGAATCCTAAAGCTAAGTTGGAGGGTGTTGGAATCTTGTTCAACGTCTTCACAAACTATCCGAATTACTTCCTTCCAACTGCTTCTAAGTACTGGATCCCAATCTTGCTCAAAAGTCTCACGTCCACCTCTCATCCGATCAGAAGCAAAACGACTGCTGCGCTGGGTGCCTTAGTTCTTGCTGGACAAGATTGGCTAGCCACGGCCGAGTCTGAGTTCTTGGGTGATGAGGATAACAACAAGAAGAAGCAGCTACTCCACTCTGTTATGACAATCAAAGAGGAGATGGAAGTCAGCGCGCTGAAGAGTTGCAAAGGCGTGGGTTTGAGAGTGAGGCTGTTAACGGAGATATCGGAAGTGCTCTCAACATCTCTAAAAACTCACCGTTTGTCGACTTTTCTTCCTCTTCCGTTATCAATGGTGATCCATCACTAACAACTGTGGTTTCGTTTTCATTTGGGATCAGCTCAATGGGCCGTCGTCAGTTGGTCAGTCATCTTGACACTTCTTGGAAGAGAAGCATTTGCAATCTCTAGTGATTCTCTTCTGGATGTCGTGAAGCCGGCGCTTGTACCCAACGAACGTCAAGATGGAATTGTCACCCTATTCTCTAGTGCATGGGGTCACCTGCTGCATTCGATGTTTAGTTCCAACGCCAACAGGTATTTCGACTCAAGATCTCACCAGTTCAATGTCAGCTATGACTTTAGCTTCCTGTTGGCTCCCAAGCGTGTCAAATTCATGTATAGTCTTGCCCGAACTGCTTTAGCGAAGCTGGACGACGCTCGAATCTCACAGGTCGACGTCACTCTCAAAGATGGCTCACCCTCTAGGAAATGGAAGAGGCGAGGTAAAGATTTTGAGCAAGCTCAAAAGTTTGCTAGATGGGTCAATGATGCTGTTGAGACTATTCCAGCCGTCTTCTACGCCTGGACTGGTGCTATCTTGCACTCCTCGTCCTTCAGTCAACTAGCATACCCGGACAGCTTCTCAGATAGCGCTGATACCAACTCTAGATCAGCAACGTGTTACAGTCATTCAGGAACAAGTTCTTCGGATGACAGTGCTTCTAACTCGACATCGGTCCCGCACCTACAAGACACGCTCACAAACTTGGATCAGGTCTTTGAGCTAGTGGTGGAGCCTCTGCTCAAATCCTGTCTGAATGTGATAGCGATGGATGATGCAAAGAAAATGGGATGGTGCTGCTTGTCAGCAATAGTGGGGGACGGATCAGGTCATCTACAGCGACCATGGTCTCTAGATGATTTACTTTGTCGTCCCTTCCTCACTGGCGAAATATCATCAGCAGATGTTGATCTACAAGACCCTGCATCTCTATACAGTCTCGCCATCAGTGCGTCCTCCAAACGAGTTCATCCAAAGCAGATACCAGCTTGGCCACCTGTGTGGATTGCAACGAGATTCTCCAAAATGATGGCTCTATTCGAGCATTCAATTTTAGGCCTCCGTGGAGTTAGTGGTGTCTCTCTTCACGGCCAAGACGACGACTGGATCAGGTGTGCGGACGGTTATAAAATCTTACCTGTACATGCGCTTTAGTTCTCTTCTCGTCTCTTTCGTGACTAACTTTCATTGCTATCGTTCGATATTTGGTACTTAGAAACCTCTTGCAGCCATTTGGGAGTCTTTACTCAAATGTCTGACTGAATTGCAGCCTCGTGAAGGAGAATACCCTCAGTACGCATACGTAGCGGGAATGGAAGAAGTACACAAATTAATCCACACAATCCTCGTAACCCACCCCGATACCTATTTACCTCCGACGTTGGAGGCTTACGAAGACAAAGATCTCTACCGGCTTTCCTTGACGGACTATCTTGTGGGAGTCGCCATCAACATCCTTGGATCACCAGCATTTGCGATGCTCCGGTTGGCACGTCAAGATGGTGAAATTATTGGTGCCCATCCCAAGACCACAAACTGTACCTCTGCAGGTCTTCTTCTGTCTGAACTCTTTACTTCATATCCAACCCAGAGTTCTCATCGACCTGCTTTCCTCGCCCTCATGGAAAAGCTAATTGAGGCTGGTGTCTGCGACTTCTATCACCTTGGAGATGTCACCCGAACGTTTCAAGACACAGCCTCAGATGTTGAAGAACTACAATACGGTTTGTGGAAAATGATCAGTGAGTTTTTTCCCATCTTCGTTGACCTGCAAGATGGTTTTTTCTCACTTTCTTCAACCTCAATCAGCGAGGAAATGGTTGAACATGCCCAAACCTACCGTTAGGACGCTATCATCGGAACAGAGCGAAGCCCAAGGCCACAATCTCACGATTATGGTCATGTGTGATCTGCTTGTGATGCCTTTCAGGGCTTTCAAAACTATTTGGAGAAACGTTTCTCGCTCGACATTTGAGTTATGGGATAACCTTCTCTGGTCAGCAATTGAGCGTGCCGCAGCGAAACATCTCAATCCAAATATGATGGTCATCGAGCACATGACAGCAGGGTTAGAGGACAATGGCGTGCTGGAAAGGTACGTATGCACACGGCCTTGTACATCACCAGTGTTTGATGTTTTCTTTACCTTTCAACTCTTTCAGCCCATCGCTTCCTCTCATTTGGTGTCTTGGTGCCGCTGTTCAAGCTCTCGACTTTTCTGGTCAAGCTCTCCTGACAACAGATCAGGATTTGAAGAAACGTCATATCGGGAACGGTTTGCCAAAGGATTTCTTGAAGCTAATCAAATCTACACTAGATGAAGTCTTTGAGCGTGCCACAGAGTACCCAGAACTCATTGAACCTGCGTCAATCTTGATGGACCTCCTCGGTCAAATGATGGAGGAAGTGCCGATTATCTTCGTCTGGAAGGTCTGGGAAACGCTACACACCGTTATTGAGAGATGGGCCAAGGACAAGCAGCTTGGCGAAGAATATCTCAGTGACGAACTAAGGTTTCGAGCGGTAAGCCGGTCTCATGGCTTGCTTTATATCCGAAAATTCCTTACTAAACTTTTCTCTGGACAACAGATTCGTAACATCTATATCTCGGCCTTGAAAGCGCTCAGTCAGAGTGCACCAACCACTGATGGAGATGAATGTCGAGCTTTCCACCCCTCTGTCGACACCTTCCAGAAGCTCTCGAAGTTCTTGTCGTGCTGCATCAATGAGCCGGACAGCGACTTGATATCCAGCTTCGTGGATTTCTGGTTTCTCACGTTCGAGAAGTTGGCACATGAGAGTTTGCTACCACTTCAAAGCAATCCTTTGATCCAGCTGATCTTGAAAGATCATTCAGGTATCCGCGTAGAACTTCCTACAGGATCTATTGCAGCTTCACCATCTCCTCGGCCTCAACTCGCCCAACCAAATGAGAGAGGCAGAACGCCAAAGTCTCCATCTGCTGTGTGGAAAAAGCCATCAAGGTCTCCTTCAACAGGTCCGCAGTGTTCATTCCATCGATATTTTTGCAACTGTCGAAGTGATGGGCTGACTCGTCCGTTTTTACCGTTTTTACCAGCGTCATCGAAATCACGCTCTCGTACATCCTCTAATCCTGGACGTAGTCGGAAATTCTCAAAGGCTGAAGCTGATCATCTTCAAGGTCACACCAGCTCGTCACGAAGAGCTGTTTCACGAATACCGTGGGTCGAATTGCTTTGTGTGGTGTGGCGATCAATATGTCGGTGTGAATACTGAATTTTGCCTGAGATTCTTTAGGCATAACCCCAAAGCACGAAAACGTCAACCTTTGTCCAAAGAATCCCCTTCAGGTGCATCTGATAAGGACAGGGATATTGGAATGACTATCACTGAGCGGTCAATACCACCCAATCGTGACGAGTAAGTAGATCATCTTCCCCCTTAGCCGGTATCTTTCGAGGAAACGTTTTCAGATACTCTATCCGTGCTCCTCTTGTAGTGCTCCAACAATTACAACTCCACGTTCGCACCGACGCCAAGCTCGAACACCTTCATACAATGAAGCTTCCTCAGAAGACGAAGACGAACGCAACAACGCCGACGATGCAGATGATTGGGCTCGTCCTAACCAGAATGGAGAGAATAACGCTGATGATGATGTTGAGATGTATCATACTCAAGATGAGGATATGGGTTTTCGGGTAAAGAGAACGAGACGATGAAGATTCAGCAGTAGAAGTGACGGCTTGTAAGATATTGTATATTTCCTGTCAGCTTTTTTCCCTTGCATTGGATCTTGAACTACACGCATACTGTATACCTATCGCATGTTTATTTTCTATCTTTACTTCGTCGTCCCTGACAAGCAGCTTGCGAGGAAATATGCAACGGCAGATCTCTCATATCTATCCATTTAAGAAATGTCTCCAAACACCCGTTCTAAGAACACTTTCTGGAGGACATTCTTTCCTGGAGTTTTGATCAAGATCTCGACCCCAGACTGCAGTTCTTGCAGTGCTGGGGATGTCGACACTACGGTTGAAGAGGCTGTCGAGTGAATTCCACCATGAGACCGAATCTCACCAAGAGTTTCGTTCGTGCCACTAGGCAGAAGGAAAGACAATCAGCAGCGGCACGACAGTGACAAGAGACAACAAGTTTTTCTTACCGTCGATCAACAACACAGTAGCCCTTCGTCAGCTTTCCTTCGGTCTCGATCTGGAACAACCTCCTCCTCGACTGCCATCCGTCCCGCAACGAAGACATGACTCCCTTCAGTGCCGACAACGACAAGGGGTTGTTGATGACGAACCACACGACGCAGATATCATGCATCTCCATCTCGTCTGCGCAACCTAGATCGTGCATAATGACCCTCACACGTCTCAGGAAGGACGACGTGAATTCTTTCACTCGGCGCCCGACGACATCTTCATCGGACACATCGTCGTGGATCAGCAGGGGGAAGGGGATCGTGTGTGGGGATGTGATGTCTAATGGGAGACTGATCAGTCTGAGCTCAGGTCCTCCAGCCTTCGCATCAGCTGGTGAGGAGGAAGACGCGTCGAGGAGGATGGTTGCTGCAATCGGATCGGCAAAGCAGTTGAATTCGGCACCTGTGTTTGCATGCATGCCACGAGTTGACAACAAGTAGATGATGGTGTGTTCAAGACCGCACAAGAATAAAAAAAGATGATGATGTGAATTGAAGGAAAAGTCAGCGAACTGGATAGATGTGAAGGAAGTGAGGTCGAGGCATACATGGCGTGGTGTTTCCAGGAACATCTATGGCTGCTCCCATCTAGATGAGAGTGTATCGCGAGATGTGAATCCACACTTCAGAACCATTCAAAGACACAATGAACTAGATGCCAGCTTACCCATACGATTCGACCTACGCGTCGAAAGATGGTTGGGTTCGTTCGATAAGCCAGAGCCAGGTTAGTGACTGATGTGGTTCACAGATGGGACCCAAATGCGAATAGAAATAAAAAATGGAAATTCATTAGCCGAACGGCATCTGGTCAAGGCTAATCTTGGCGTTGACGCACGAGGACCGAGTGCCATGATCGTGACTGTTCCTTCATCTTCCTTCTCCAAGACTTCCAACATCACCTCATACGCTTCCTTCATGCTAAGTTTGAGGAGTGGGTTGACTGATGAGATCAAGTCTGAGTCGGTCCACGGAGATAATGCTGATGATGAGGATGATGAAACATTATATTCTGGGTGAGTGGTGGAGATTGATGAAAGGCCGTCTGGGCCATGCTGTTGATACCGGAAAAAGTAATGAGGATAAGAGAGTAATTGCCAAAAGGACCAAAAAGTATCAGTTGAAGCGGAAAGTAAACAAAGCCGCTTATCGAAACTTCGGCATCTGGAATGAAAGGGATATACGAACAAAATATTCTGCTACTTCACGCTCCTCAACAGACACATCCAGAGGTCCATCTGCACCTTGTGCTATGGTAATAGGTTCTCCATTATTGATATTGTCGTAGTACCGGGAGGATGAGGACGATGCAGACGATTGAGGGAAAGGCTGGTTATTGAGCACTTTGAATAATTTAAGCAGGTTTGAAGAGGTGTTATCTAACGTTGAGTTACCAAAGACGGTGGTGATTGCCAATAGCCTGATGGTGTTGTGATGATTCCATTAATGTGAGTGGAGACGAACGACTCAACGAAAGAAGGCGGGAATAGCTTCTTACTGAAGTTCACTACTGGACGATGCTAGAGCGAATAAAATGGCAAGTACATCATCCACACCTGATGGTATTAGGCCGGGCCGAGATGGTAGAGGGCGTCAGTCAATTATGACATTGGGGAGCATTGGTAGGCCTGGCTGACCTGGGTCGGTATCGATGATAACTTTCTCCCTACCCATTGATCTGAATCAGATCAAGAATTTGTTGTCGTTGAAAGCAGGGAAGGTGTAGTGACGATATTGAACGTCAAGAGGACGTGTCGACGTGTCTTGACCTTCGATTGTCGCCACACCTCGAAAGACCGGCTGGGAGCATCACAGGCTCGAATGAGTTCTTTGAGCTTGATCCTCATAATCGTTTGTATTCTATAAGTGCGAGTGATCCGGCGGGATATAGTTTCTTTAGTGGCAAACGTAAACAACGTCGTCCCGTCCCCATAATCATTCTCAAATCAGCTAATTTAGCTACAAACCAACGCTTTGGTGATTTATTTGAACCTCATAGCTGTGACATGAACTGTATTGTGACGCAGAGGGGGGAAATGTGGTGTGACCAGTACGATGCTTTGAGCAAGATCCCCAGGAACAGTTACTAGCGCTCCACAGCACCTTGTCTAGTAGATCCAGTTGACATGTTCAATAATACCCTACGCAAGTTGAACACTTTCCATCGTAAGCAACAACACTCGCATGTCTTTGTTTACCTGCGCCACTACCAACAGAATCTAACAACGACTAGACTTCTTCTCTAAATATTTTGCATTGCGAGACAGAGCGGTGTGAAGCATGTCTCTTGACTCAACATCACAGACGAAGTACTCAAGTCACCCTAAATATGTTTCTCCTCAAAACTGTATAGCCGTCAGGCGTGAGAAAAATTGTTGCTGTCAGACGCAATAGTTCCAGACGTTTCTATGATTTCCTGTTTGAGCGATCTCGTGCCTTCCCAATTTGGTCGCCCCGTTGCCTCAGCGCCTCCGTCGACCAAAAATTCCTCCAGTGTGCTCCTACTCCTCACCTCAGTTCTCAACTCTCGTCACCCCCTCAACAACAACCTTCAAGAAAATCTAAAAGGTCGCAGTCATGGTGAGTACCAAGCACTCTGGATAAAATGGATTCAAAAGGGTAGAAGTAGAAGGGAATGAAGTCGACGAGGAAGTTGGAAATCAAATGGGAATCCTGATCCTTTTCCTGGGTGACTGACACTAACTTTGGCTGTTACCCTCTCTCTATATGTAGACTCTCGCCATCGATCTCCTGAACCCATCGTCTGAGGCTGAACTCCGAAAGCACAAGTTGAAGAGATTGGTGCAAAGCCCTAACTCCTTCTTCATGGTACGTTTCTGCTTTCCGCTTTTCTTAACACATGATCCGAAGACGAATAGCAGAAGATACAGCATCCGATCCAATTCGTCCATCCATCGAAGCCAATAGCCTGGCAGCAGAAGAAACAGGCAGGAGGTTCGCGACCGGGGCTGTAGGCGTGCTAAAGTTTCGCGGTGGAGGGTCGGCCTCGAGTCAAACGAAATCGAAGGATCCGAAGGAGTGTGAGATGCTCGCCGTATGATAGACTCGATCGGGTTGATTATGTTGCTGCTTTTCTTGGATCGTTTACTGTGTTGGCTTTCTCTCGGTTCAACTTGACACTGTGCTAACCATTTTGTCTCGTTCTTTCCTTCTGTTCCACGTCCTTCTCTGAAACTTTCACCTGTTCCAATCCACAATTCCATCCCAATTCAATGCTACTACAACGTCTTTGTTTTCGATGAATCATTCGACACTACTACAGGACGTAAAATGCCCAGGATGTTTCCAAATCACCACCGTCTTCTCCCACGCTTCTACCGCCGTCCAGTGTGGTTCTTGCCAAACCATCCTTTGCCAGGTACGTTGAAGGATTCTTTTCCGTCTCGGAGGGAACAGGAGGTCGACGAGGGCTTCTGAGGTTTGAGGAAAGGTGCTGCAGGCGTCAGAGCCTATTCACCGTCCTCCCTTTTTGTCGTCCCTTTTACTTCCTCATTGATTTCACGTTATTACTTTTACTGACCTTTTCCCTATTTTCTTCTATTCTTTTAGCCAAAGGGTGGTAAGGCCCGTCTCACTGAGGGCTGCTCATTCAGACGCAAGAACTAAAATCCTCCAGCGTATCTCAAAACCGATGGATCAATAGAACGTGTTGCGTTCGTTGTGGGTCGGAAACGGGTTGTGTTGACGATTGGATTTCGGTATTTTCTTTGTGTCCATTGCATGAGAGGAGAGGGTCGTTTTACACTTTATAGCGATATCGTGTAGAGCTTTTATCACTACCTATCTTTGAATCCAAAGCAAGCCTATTGTAAGAGCAAAGTGTACATCGTGTGACAATAGTATCGGGACGGAGCGTGTTCACTTGCAGTGATATGTATTACAATGCAAAAAAAAAACGTTGAGACTGATCTGGCCTGGTGCTGAGATTCAACAGCTGCCATCGTTGAACCGCCAGAAGCTGAGCCAACGAGGTAGAAGAAGAGGATAAGAAAGGGTGTCACTTTAGTATGCACTGAATTGAATCGCAAGTTACAAGAGCGACGATGGATTGCCAGGCGCGATTGTTGCTTCGAAGTAATCCTTCTGACGCTGCTCCTCACTTCAAAGATCAGATCAGGAAAAGGGGTGCTTTTTGGATTCAAAGAGAATCTTAACTTTGATTGGAAAACGGGGGTTAAGAAATTGCGCTAGAAGGTAGGGACAGTCGCTTAGCTCGACAAGAGAATTACGAACTGGAACCATCATCGGGTTTCTACATTGGCTGTAAGAACCGCTTCAGCTAAAGAAAGATAAACACAATATGACAACGTCTCGCTGTGTTCACGAGTCAATTCGTCTTTTCCACCCTTCTCCGGTGCGGTCTCTCTTCCCACATCTACATGCAACTTCTCTCGCTGCTCACAAGCATTCCCTTAGAGCAGCAAATCATCATCTCCACCCCATCCACCACTGGCAGTAGCAGGAGCAGCTGTAGACTGAGGTGCCGAAGTAGCAGCAGCTCCTTTGGCGGGAGCGGCCCCCCAAATGCTCGCGTTGCCCTTCTCTCTCTCTAGATCCTTGATGGTCTTTCCAGCAGTACCGCCACCAGCAGAAGCCTTTGGAACACTGCCCATTGATCCAAGAGACGATGACCACAGATCGTCGAATCCTCCCAAGCCGCTCGCAGCTGTAGTCGCCGTTTTATTGGCCGCGGTCGAAGCGGACGAAGGAGTGGACGAGTAGTTTGGACGAGGAGCGGTGTAGCTTGGAGTTTGTTGTAAAGGAGCTGGAGAAATTGGTGCTGTATTGAAGAAGTTGTTTGGGGGTGGTTGGTGAGGTTGAAGAGGAGCGGCGCTAAAAGATGAGAAGAGGTCATTCTTGGCGGCCGAAGTTGTGGACACGGAGGGTGACTGGATGGGTGGTGATGGTAGTGACGATTCAAAGTCGCCGAAGTCATCGTCGAGAGATGGTTTGGCAGCATGTCCCTTGGCTGAAGGTGCTGCAGGAGTTGGTGCTGAAGAGAAAGCTACAGAACGAAAACCAAGGTATGTTGAAGTGGTATAAAGCTTCAAGAGTCAGAGCTGATACTTACCAGTGAAAGAATCATTTCCAGCATCATCGTCGTCACCGAAGAAATCCAATAACTCGGTCGCCTTCTTGGCTTGCGCTGGAACTGGAGCGGTAGCAGTCGGTGGAGCAGGAGCAGCTTTAGCAGCAGATCTACTGGACAAAGGCGCCTGTCTTGAAGAAGGCGGTGGAGGTGGTGGGGAGTTCGACCTGATGTCGTCGTCACCAGCATCGTACTCGTCAAAGGCGCCAGGCTTAGACTCGTCCCTGAATCCAGATCCCCCTCCAGAACCTCCGTAGTGTCCGGTAGATGATGATGACTCGCCGTATCGGTTGATTCCACCTGAAGAATTTATCGAGTAGTCGTCTGCTCTCGAAGAAATTGAGTCTGAACCGAATCCACCGTAACGACTCCCTCCGCTCTGGAAGGAGAAACCGCCGCTCGATCCATCGTTTCCAACACCTGTGTATTTGGCTCTGTTTTCACGAGCTTTTCTACGTTCTGATCGGATCTTGTCGACATCGGAAAGGAGGAGGTTGAGTTCGTTAGCTCTGTTACGCACTGCGAGCCAATAGGAAAGTCAGCATTCCAGCATTCACAAATCAGAATGTAACACTGAAGACGAAAGTCAACTGACCGTTCAAGCCTTGATCTTTGCCCTTCTCGTCAATGTAGTGGAAGTTCTTGAGCATCTTGATGGTCGAAACGTGACTTCGAGCATCGTCTACAACTCGTTCTGAACCATTCTTCGTCAAATATTCCAGCAGAACAAGAGCCTGACGAAACGGGAAAGGATGTCAGTGATACGCAGAGATGGTAGATACGCCTGATGCTCATACAGAAGCCAAAGGAATGTGCTCTCACCTTGTAGATCTGTCTCCATTCTCTGGCTTCCTTCTCCATAAACCTTCTGTAGATTGTTGGCATGATCTCATTGAAATCTTGGCTGTATCATGCACGAGAAGGAACAGGAACGGAAGCGAGTTGCGTCACGCTTTAGTTCTCACGAGAGTAGTCAGCTTGACGAGGGACTTACAAGTTGTGGGTACTGCATTGCAACAGTCATTTTAACGGTTCAACGAGTAATATTGACAGGAGGAGTCAGTACAGTCTTCTCGACAGAAACAGCAGGCCGCGGCACAGTGGGCACAGGCGAAGAACCCACCCTTGAGCAATCTCCTGCATTAGAGTGGACGACGCTCCCCTTGAGACAGAAGTCAATGTCAGAACCCAAGTCATATCTACACGCCAACTTTAGAACTCACCAAGCGTCGTTGTTGGTGGCTTCCAGGACCTTGGCTTGCATCTCAGGGATGTTCAAGACCTGTTGAGTGGAACGTTTTAGCCATCGAATCAGCAATCAGGAACAACGACCGAGGTGACTCTAGTATTCATACCATGTTCTTGGCTGAAGTCACCACCGATTTCACATCGTACATCTACAGCCAATAAGACCCCATGGCAGTAGCAAGCAAGGACGCAGAGGAAGATGCGGATAGATCGTCGATGTCAGCCGTATTCTAACCGCTTCAAGGTCACAATCAAGCAGCAATACCTACAGTGATTTCACTAGCTGCATCACATAGAGGGGAATAGATCAGCATGACCCCGAAGGAGACGTAACACCTCCAACAAAAGAGGGGGGAGACTTACCTTGTTTCGCCAGCCTCTCTGAAGAAAGACAGCACACCCAAACTTAAGCGTAGAAGTAAATGATGCACATCAAGGGAAATTGAACGTACCTGCTGCTTCACTCAGAGCGTTAAACATGGCGAAGCTACGATTTCTGGGACGGGGGGTCGATGTCGGGAACGACTTTGAGCGCTCGATTTCCAGCGCGAAGTCTGCCAGGTTGCGATGCATTGGCTGACAGTCATCCATCTCCATAACTCGCAATCTTTCATCACAGAATGAGCTTGGCTACCAAACGGATACGAATTTTTGCTTTCAAACTTCCAAGAGGTGAACAGGTCAGTTATCATTAGGTCCTTCTTCGCCCCGCGTCCCCCTACCCTGCTGAGCTCGTTGGCTCTTGGAAATTGCAGCTCTACTACCCAGTAATGCCGCCTGCAAAACCTAACGAAACCCAAGGAGATGAGTCCAAGCTATTGACCATCCCAAGGTCGATGCCAGAAGTACAGCAGAAGCTGCAACTGGTGCGTCCCGCGAACGAATATGACGACGAGATCACTGCACCACCCGACACGTTTCTTACCTAGACTTCCCTTTTATGATGCGTTCTGCAGGTAATAAATAAGAGTGTAGTGAGTACAGGGCTAGTCATGAGCTTCAACTAAGTCAGGCGGGGTACTGACTAGCCCATTATTACCTGTGGTGCGTTTATTTTACTCTCAGGCGGCTTGGGATGCGATGGGTGAAGCTCCTCAAACTTCATGGAAGCACAAGTTGTACACTAGAGGAGAGCAGATGATGGATCAAGTAGATGGCTTGGAGTTTATGTTGAAAAGCGTCGATCCAGCAGTGGGCCCACCTGTCCAGGAGGATGAGGCACGTGTAGGAAAACAACAACCTAAGCGGATTCAAAGTAAAGAGCAACCTCAGGATATTGACTCTTCGAAGGTTAGCGGTCATAAACGTTATAGAAACTGTGCCTGGACAGTCTGCTGATAATGAGCTTTTATTTATCTCCTAGGTACCGTTCATCTTCTCCAAATCAATGGAGTACCAAGTGGTCTTAGACGACTTTAAAGCCCAGCTCATCCACAGAATTCCTTTTCATCACAAGAAATTCGTGCAGAGTTGTTGGTTGATACCTGGTAAGCGTATCTTTCTTCATCAGCCCCGCCCACTGTGTCACTTGCTCACCGCTACCCGACAATTCTTCTTCTCCAGTCACATTTCCGTTCGCCATTGTCCCGGTGATACCAAACCTCCCACTGGCTTTCATGATGTGAGACCCCTCCCCAATCCTCGCTGGCGCTTTCCTGCTCACACTCGCATTGTCCTTTCTAGATGGAGAGCCTGGAGCCATTACAAAGCCGAAAAGGGAGCCAAATATCTCCTTGCATTATCTTCCCAAGAAACACCAACTACCCTCCTGATTCCTACAAAGTCAGACGAAGACCTCACCCTGAAGTCGCTCGAAGATGTTCACCGATTCGTCAAAGCGCAAGGCTTCACAGTGCAGGAAGAAATCATGTTAAATAGAGTTCTGAAACAGAAATTAGACAAAGCTAAGAAGACAGAGTAGATAAGGGGGGCTCTTGCAGCTTGCACAAATGGTTTTTGTTGTACAATTTGTGTGTCACGACATCAAATTATGAGTTTCTAGTTTTGAGTTTGCAAGCTTCTCTGATTTCGAAAGAAAAATAGTATACTGCATATTTTCAAATGTAGAAAGCGGAACCCAGAACACAGTGCAATGAAGTACAGAAGAAGAACAAGAAGAAGATGGGTCGTCAAGTAAAGTGCGTGAAGTGAAGTTACATGGTGGTGCTCTTATGTGAGTGTTTCTAATGCAAAACCAATATCAACCACAACATCAGTCAACACTGATGGCATGATCCCTCGAAGAGCCTTTGTTTGTATCTATGGGATGGGAGGTTGGGTGGCCAGCAGCAGGGATTTTGGGTTCTTTGGGTGAGGGTGCTGCTGAGGCTACTGACGTCGATTTCGTAGGTCGAGCAGGATCTGACCCTTGTGCTTCTGGGAATCCTAATTTATTCTGGTAGTTTTGCCCCTTTCTCTGTTGATATAGTTGTTGTTGCTGTGGTGGGTGTTGTGGTGGAGGAGGCGGTGGTGATGGTAAAGGTGACAGGTCCATGTCAACGTCCAACAATTCTTGTCCAGAAGAAACAAGAATGCGCTTAGAAGATGGGAGTGCTGATGGCGAGTCAATATGGGACGTCTTGTCCTGAGGAGGGTCCTGCATCGTGAAGTCTTCATCGTCCACATTCTCTCCTCCAGAATCTACCATCACCACATCATCATCATTGACCAAAGATATCGTTGTGGGGAATTGTGACTCCATAGGCTTGTCAGTGTCTGTCGAAGGGCTCAAGTTGGGACCCAAGGACTGTTCCCGCTCCTTGATCGTCGAGGTGGTAGTTGATGACCCTTCAGGCAAGGAGTAAAAGGGCGACTTCTTGGACGTTGTCGCTTGTTGTGCATCAATATTGACCCTCTCATCATCAACGATCTCTATTGCATCGTTGGAGTCCAATTTGCGCGACCTTTTCGACCTCGACTGGTCGGATGTAACTTCCGCCACAGCAGAATCTTTATGTTGACGTTTCTTTGGCTGGCTTGCTGCAGCTGAGGCAGACGTGGGAAGTTGAGGTGAACGCGAGCTTTCATTCACAACCGTTAAGGGCGATGATTGGTGCTTAGGGGACGACGCAGGTAGAGGTGGCGGTGCTGGATCTGCTGTTTTCGAGAGTTCTACAGGGCCAGAATTGTGATCGCTGTCAGGAACGAGAGAAGAAGAACCATGTTTGACACCAGATACTGAAGGTTCCGCCACCGTAACCAGAGCTGATGAATGTTGAGGTTTTTGTGATAGCTGAGGAGAGGAGGCTTTGCCATTGTTGGCATCAATACTTTCCTTCTTCTTCTTTTCCTTTTTCAACTTTGCTTCTTCCCACTCATTCGTCAGAGTGTCAAGTTCTGCCACAAGCTGACCACGCTTCTCCTTCAGGTGAACACCGTTCCAGTTCTCGATGACTGTTTCTTTGGAAAGTTTGGTTCTGGACCTTCCTTTTGTCAGGGGTATCTCAGCCTATCAATGGAAGACAGTGGGTGAGCTATTGCTTACCGGGAGCAATATTTTCAGTTAGAAAATGTTCACTTACTTTCATGATGTCAAACATCTTGTCTGGGTCTTCCAGAAACACTTGAGCGAAGTGAAGGAGATAAACACCGCAATTGATGAAGTCTCCCTGATGAGGTACCTTGAAGAGAAATCAAAGGTTAGAAAGTCGTCAAAAACATCTTGTACAGTAGGAAAGGAAAGATGCTGACAGAGGCATCTGTGCTTTTGAAGTTGGGATTCCCAGTTGAAGGTAAAATGAAGCCGGGAACTCTAGCTTTCGCTTCAGCAAGGAGATAATCTTTAAGAACTCTGATAGCTGATGGGTGTTTATTAGAGAGAGAGTCCAGTGTGAAAATAAGAGTGCTACGATAGAGGCAGGGTCAGATCTACATGGACGCGAAAGATAAGCTTCAGCTGAAACTCACTTTTCTTTCGAGGATATTACAGGCAGTTCCTCATTTTGAGGTTCTTCCTCTTCGGAATTACCATTGACCACTTTATCAACTTCCGTCACATCGATTTCGTCGTCTGACTTATCCATGCGGGCCTCACTCTCAGGAAAAAGGTCGATCGGATCAGGACTCGACTGAGAGATCATCGTCGAAGATTTGTCCTTCTTGGATAAATTTTTTACTTTGACGCCATACCCAGGTTCAAGGACTATCTCATCTTGTGGCTCTTGTACTGAAAGCTCTTCATTAGACAGTGAAGCCTTGGGGGCTCTTTGCGGACGAGCTGATGGTGGATTTAAGGACACAGGTGTGGATGGAGCAGTTTCAAGCATGTACCTGGGGTTGCAAATAATAGCTAGATACCAGTGGAAGCTGAAGAGGACGAGAACACAAAGGAAAGTCAGACAACAGGGCATGCTTTTGTTGAGACAAGGGATCAAACTCACTGTTCATTGATAGGGACGAGAATATATTTCTTCTCAAAGAGATCAATGTTTGTGGTCCATTTTTTGACAGCTTCGTAATTGATTTTGGCGCTCCTGTGATGAAGGAGAATGCAGTGAGTTTAAAGGCACGGTAGCGGCTCCGACAAACGAGGCGTACTTGTCCTTCGATTTTTCGGTCAACTTCTTGTAGAGGAAGGAATTGAATATGTAGATCTGGCTGGCAATTTGTGGACTTCTCAGTCGTAGCTCCTTCTCAAGCACCCTGTAGCATAGCATCGATGAGCATCTATTTCTGAGCGAGGTGTTAAAAACGAAAAGGATGTCTTACTTGAGCTTCCACTCTATTACTGTGTCATTTAGGAAATCGTCGTCCTTGACTCGATTGTATTCTCCGAATGTAATGCTGATTTCGCCCCGGCCAACTGGTGGATAAACACATTTCCTGTAGACAAAACGATTTAGGGACAAAGCCCACCACACAGAGCTGAGGATAATTACTCACGTCACATGGTCATTCCCCTGCTTGTCTGGCGCTTTTCGTGAAGAAGTCCGAGTGGCCGGCAGAGTCTGTTGAGCATCCAGAGCTATTGTATCAGAAAATCGAGTCTTCGGTTTTGGTCTGGTTTTCAGTACAGCGTTGGTTTCTGTTCCCGAGGAGACTACAGCCAACGGACTAGAGGAGAAGCGAGGGTCAGTTCATAATTCCATTCAGACATTTTGCAAACAGGAAGTTACTGACTCTTCCTCCCTCTCCGTTGTTCTTTCTTCACCTTCCATGAAATAGAAAAGCTCTTCGTCAAGCCTCTTGGCACTGCCATGATATGATGTAAGTATACGAGCCATTATCAAACGGATGAAGGGGTACGTACCTTAACTTTTCTGGTTTAAGTCGAACAGAACTCTTCTGAAAGGTCATCTGGATCTGCTTCCAAGTGCCTTCTGTCAAATCGGCAGACAAGAAGAAAGATACCCTCTTATCCTTAGATAAAGTAGAAGACGATGGAGTGTTAGAAGAGGACGGAGTTCTGTCGAATGGACTGTTACTGGGCTTCTCAGAGAGAACCACAACTCGATTGCCATCGTAACTAAGCACCTAAAACCGTCAATGAACTATATTAGCCCTAGCGTTCGGAAGATGTTGTCTGGATTGGACTCTCACCTCTACACTTTGGATTTGGTGATGAAAGACTGAATAAGCTGTGTCTCGATCCTTTTTGAGAACCATCACCTCATTCGCTTTGAAAACAACTAAGAAACCCGTTGTTTCTCGGGTGCCATGTACCTGGTCACCTCTCCTCCATTGCACAAGTGGTGACTCAACCAGAGTTAGAGGAGAATTTAAGAATGGGAACTGCTGAGTCTGATTCTGTTGCTCAATTCTGTCGTTGAAGTCAAAAGCGCGACGATCATTGGAAGGAACTTTGATTTTGATCGCGCCAGAACTAGAGCTAGAGCTAGGACCAGAAAACTTGAGTACGATTGTTAGTGACAGCGAAATTCAACTCGTGATACTAGGATTGCTTACTGCGGACTTGGGTTTCATCCTGTTAATGAGGCTGCCACCGCCGTACGAGCTGGAGGTTGGTGGGTGTGCAGGAGGGGGCATGAAAGAAACGCCTTCCATTGAATTCACAATACCTCGGACTCTTCCCACTTCATTTGGATCGCCTTGATTCCTGACAGCTTGATTCTGTGTTGAAGAAGACGGATGAAGTCGCAGCGGCGGTGGAGAGAATTCAATCGGGTCTGGATCGCCGCTTCTTCGATGACCAGGTTCATCATCTTCGGCTGTGAGGTCAACAACAGATTCCTGAGACGAATCCATAGCAGTGTTCGACGTCCCCTTTGCTCTCACTTGGTGCGACTGCCTATTGTCTTGAAGATTCTTAGCAAGCCGCTGTCCGAGATTTGCGTCAATCCGAGGAAGCCTTGAAGAAGAGGGAGAAGCAAGTGCCTGATCAAAATGTTTGGAACTGTAGCTTTGTGGTTCTTCTCACAACCCAAACGACAGGAATCTACTTCAGAAAACAAATCGAATCTGTTCCTCAAAGTTGCGACATGCTCACGGTATTTGTCTGGGGTGGTCCCTCGGTCAAGACCATTACGATTGTTGGAAGGAGGGTTTCTATATTGCTGAAACTTCATTTCAATTGAACTGTCATGTGGGCTACGGCCGGGCATCCTGCGCGAACTGTGCGCCTCAGGTTCCTGGACGGAATGCAGTAGTAAGGAAGTGATTTGTCAAAAGCCGGAGATCAGACATACTGTAGCACCAGCTCTTGGTTTATGAATGGTCACGGGTGAAATTGTTGAGCCATTATGTGATGGCCTCTCCTTGGGTAGTTTATTATTGAACGATTTCCTAGTGGAAAGATAAAGAAGAGTCAGAGGAAATCAACACACTTTCACACACAAGAGCAACCTACCTTCGTCCAGTAAATCCATTATCTCCCATGGTATGTAAAGCCTGAATTTGCGCCAGACTTTCAGAGGGACTACAGGTTGATACTGTGTAAGCAAGGAGGCTGCGAGCGACACTTAGCAGAAGAATGCCTCTCACGGTCCACGTTTTCTGCTCATAAATCACTCCTGTCGGGCCTCTGGGATAGCAGACCTATCAGATCGCCCTGACTCTCAGTCTTCTATCTGGTGCCAGAGGTATGACAATTCAGGAAGAAAGAGGGAACAAGGGGCTCGCCAGATAAGACGAGGTTATCCAGCTTACTGTCGCTGAGTTTAAAATATCAGAAAATGGTGGTGATATTCTCGGACCAGGACCCTAGCACGGAAGAGGCTACAGCGAGACTGGATGCTAGAGGTTGAATCGATCCTGCTGAGGGCACGAGCCAAAGCTTTGGAAACTGAAACCGGTTGATTCCAGGTAACACGATACCTAAGGTGCTGATACCCTCTAGTAGGACATCCACTCAAGGAGTCCGTTGGTGGGAACCCCTGCGATTTCACGTGGGTTCAGGTTGATCTAGGTGGATTGAAATTTACAATGACACACGCAGCGGGCACTGTAGCACTCAAGCACTGGGGAGGAATTTCGTCGCAATTCTGTGATTTTCTTTCACCGTTGACAATTCAGGAGCAGAAAGCTAATCTAAATACGTGATATATAATACAAGTCTCTCTTGATACACGCGAAAGTCAAACCAACACTAGAAAGGCGGCGTTAGAATGACGAAAGGGTCCCATTAAGCGAAAGGAAAAGAATGGATGACGAAAGCAAAAGACTGCCAAACTGAAACCAACTGAAACAAAACTAAAGCATGCAAAGAGGGGAAGAGTAAACCGGGCCGGCGCCTCCAAGGAAAAATAACAGTAGCACATATACCATGCATCGTGTCAATGGAATAGCTGCAACCAGCTGTAGCAGAATATGTTTCCTAACAGCCATCAAATGCAGAGTTTTTTGGGCGCGTATAACCAGCTTGTTCCCCTACAAGAGACATTGATGAGAAGTCAGTAAACGAGGAACAGAGAAAGTTTCAAATTAACAGCGACGAACAGGTGGTGAAGTTAGCATTACTGTAAGCGTTAATGTGTTCGTTGATGTAAGCTGATGTGGGATCTGAAGTGACGAAGATGATGTTAGATGAAGCACGACGCGAAGATGGTGTATAGAAAGACGAACGGTCAGCTGGATCGCAGCCAATGTTTTCCTCTCCTGCAACTTGGTAAACTCTAACGTAGTCAATCTTGAGTTGGGCAGGCCACTATAAAGGAAAAGAAAAGACAACTGGTTATTAACAGCAATAATAAGAACGCAAGTCTCACAAAGAACTACAAACCTTGAGATTGGCAAAATCTGGAGGCTGGAAATTCGTTGACATTCCCAAATTGAAGATTATTGACTAAGAGAATTATTGAGGTTAGCCTGAGAGTATTGTCAATTTAAACGTGTCTTAATGACGTGAACTCACCATGGGCTCCTCAGCGATCAACCTTTGGCCGATGTTGGTGCCAGTATTCGGTCCAACAGCTTCTCCGCTCATTCTCCAGGAGGGTACACCGTTCACGTGCCATGTCGTGTATCCATTCGCACGGTCATTGGGGTCAGACCAGAATTCAGCACCGTATGTTTCGTAGTTACCCTTATAAGCCAGCGACGCATCAACGTAGGTCAACCCAGAAACGGCCTGCCATGGGTATCATTGATCAGTAAAAAGAAGAGGAGGATCTGTTGAGTAGAATGACTACAAACCTGTTGATACGGTCCACCACTGTACGAGTTGAACTTGGTGATCGTGTCGTCGTAAATGGTAGCGGCACCAGATGCGTTGTTGAAGATCCAGGATGGATCAAATGGAGCAAACTGAGCAGATTGCGACATTTGCCCTTTTCCAACGTAGTTGTCAACCTCTGAATATGGGAAAATAGGATTATGTTAGTTTGCGACGCGACGTCATTGAGACAAGAGCTGTGAGGAAAGTGTTGAACTCACGTCCTTCCAAAATATCGATTTCTGGAACACCTCGACCAACATTATTTGATGGCCCTGGGTGATCTTCCCCTTTACAAGTGCACGCGCTGACTCTCTGGCCAGGAAGGTAAGAAAGGATACCTCCATTGTAGCCTGTGGTCAATGTCGCGGCTGGACCAGAGCCATTAACCCAGGTTTGATTTGGGAACGTTCCAACGTCGCAGGAGTCGTCTGCACAAAAAGAAGCGGAATGACGGCGATCAGCGCGGGAACGATGACATACAAGGCTAGAAACCGAGTTTACGCACAAGAGTAAGGCCATGTGCCGTCCGTTGTTGCGCCATAACCAGGTCGTCCAAGATTACCCATCAGCCACACACCTGGCCAAAACCCTCCAACCAGCTATAAAAGTGATGAGAGACACAAAGGATGAGCTTGGAGACTTAAAAAAGGACCAGAAAATACTCACGTTGTCACCGGGTAAGGACGCAGACACCTCCATATATCCTCGAGTAAAACAGAACTATTGGAGAAGAAACACGAATTTCTGTTAGTTTGAAGGTTGTTTCCAAAGGCAAAATCGGACAAATAAGCTCACCTTGTTCCAACTCTGAATCATTCCACTTCTGAAGTTGAGATCATGAATTGGCATCTCGTCCATAGTGATGACAAGACTTCCTCCAGAAGTGACAGCAGCAGCCGGGTCATACCATTCTAGACAGAAACAGGAATCGATGATGAGGAGGGAGACCGCGCGGTTTCGGGCATGTGCTAGGACTCACCGAAATCTCCAGTGGGCCAGTAGTGCAAATTGACAGCTTCCCAGTATGGGTCATCTCCTGGGTAGAACGTCCTTCCATCGGTGTTGAACTCGTCCTGAGTCGCGAAAAGACGAAGACGAAAAACACAGCGTCAATAAGGAATGCCAAGTAGGTCTTTGATGAAAGAATTTGACAGGATGACGTACAGAGAAGACCAGGTTATACGACTTTCCATCGAATCCAGTTCTTGCATACGCATTTAGAGGCGTGTCTGCATCAATGAGAGTGGGGAGCCCAGATATTGAAGGTACCTGCCCACTTCCGTTGATACCACCGAGATTGAACCCGAGAGCTGCCAAAGCTGAATTCCTGGATGCGTCTCGATAGTAAGCGATTCTGTTAAATGTATAGCCAGCCAAAATCGGGGGACCAGGAAAAAGTGTCAGTCAGTGGCGGGTACCTTGTGGACGTGACAAACCGAGTAAAAGCTTTGAGAAAGCAACGAGATTACTCACATAGGGTATCCAGCAAACAGAGTCACTAATGCAGCTATCAGAACTACGATTGTTGCTAGGTTGACAAGACCCCTGAAGCTGACAGCCCACCCATTCCCGCGTTCCTTCGCTCCTGGAAGATCTTGGCGGTGTAGCAAATCGTCCATGTCGGGATCTTTCTCGTCCCAGAGTAGCATGGTATTGGTGTATTGCTGTGGTGCAGGCACTCCTCTATTCTTGTCTGCTAGTGAGAGGGATGATTCTGACAGGGCACTAAAGCGAGGGTTTGTCACTGAAGGTGTGTATCGATGTGAGTCTGATGTCTGAGGTGACCCATTGGCAAGAAGAGGTTCCCTCGAGTATTGGGATGTCGGCATTTGTGACGTGTACTATTTGACAGAGAAAGAGAATGTTGTTTTTCAGTCGGTGAGTCGCAACACGTTATTTCGGTCGTCGATCCCTGCGTGTGACCAGACGAACTACTCCGAGTACGAGAACTCACGGTGTATGGCCCATAGCCTGACCCTATCTGATTCGTCATGACTCCATTAGTCACTTCGCCCCTCTCCTGGCCGTTCCTGCCCAAAAGCCTTGAGCTGCCAGCTGCTTCCATTTCTATTGAGCCTGACCCTTCTTCGCCTGAACTCGTCTTCGAATTCCCGCTCCCTGACCGAGTGACTCCTCCTCGCCCTTGGGGCAGTGATGACTGTGAGATAAAGTGGTTTACATTCAGTGGGGAGGGGTTTCCTGCTGGTTGATGGGATGACATGTCGAGTTTGTGGTACCCCTGTAATTAGCGGTGCTTTTTCTTTGAGAATGCGTCCAGAGCCTGCAAAAGCCTATTCTCTTCAGCCCTAACCGCACTGTGCAGCAGCCTAATGAGCTGGGCAAGGGACCTCTAGCAGCAGCTTGAGCTCTGTCGAGGACAAGAGGTTTTGAGTGGGGCTCTGCCAACTGCTGCGTCGCTCGGCTTGTTTGGGGACTACGGACTGGGTAAAATGCTCTGCTGGGTTGGGGTAGAAGGCAGGGGCAGAAGACCAGGGGGCTGTTGTGTGTGATGGGAGTATCCAGCCCAGAAGAGTCGCGCTGTAGGGTGGACACGAAGTTCGGGAGGTGAGCGTTGGAAGAGTGGGTGGCCCAGCGTCGGGGAGCAAGGGGTGGATGAAAAACAACGAAACAAAATTTTCGGCGAGGTGTTGTCCAGTCTTTTGGGTTACAGTTCAAGTGTTGTGTCTTTTACCAGAAGGTACAGTAGAGACACTCGAGATTAAGGAATATTGCACATGCTGACCCAAGTAATTGCACTCGTAATTGCGCTGTTGAGCAAGTACATTGAGGCATAAGATACATAGCGCCAAAGCATCCAATTCTAGTAATACAACAAGCCATATGATGGTAGGCAAGGCTTTGAAGGGACGTGAAGACTGGTTGGGCCGCACATTTCCTTCACCTCTTACTCTAAACAAACCGTTATCTTTCTACTTCAGCCAGCTGATCAATCATCGTCTTCCTCCTTGATAGCATCTTCGTCTGCTGCATCTTCGAGTCCTTCCTCAGTCTTGACCGCTTTGGGTTTCCTCTTCCTCTTGGGCTTCACGTCACCTTCACCCTCTGCTCCTTCACCACTCGTGCCTGGGTCTGTCACGCCTTCAACGACGTCGGCCAAGAAATCAAACTGAGGGGTCGCAAGGATCGTTCGCTTTCTGATAAGATGAGAATGCACGAGGGACCCAAGTCAGTGAGTGTTTCAGGCAACTCAGGACAAGGTGGACAGGGTGCAGGATGAACAAGAATCCGCACTTACAGATGATACGCAGTAAGCTTCTTTCCACCACTCTTCCGAGTCTCTTCGACTGCTGCTGCGACAAGAGCTTGCATGAAGAGCTCCAGCGACTTGGCTAGCAACGTCGAATGCAGTTCGATGGACCAACACGCCCACAGGCACACAGGCAGAGAATCGGAATCAGCACCTTCACTGATATGCAACTGGGGCCAAATGTAAAGTCCCAAGTGACGCCTGACACGAACAACACTCACAAACAACAACAGGTGTGGCTTGAGCAACCTTTCCGACATCTTCATCCATCTGCATAATCTTCTTAATCCTCGCCTGCAATAACAGAACAGGACGAGCGTCCGTAAGCAACTGTATGCTATGGTATCAAGGGCTGTCAAAGAATGAGAAAACTCGTACCACAGGAAACTGACGAGTCAACAAGGCGAGCAAGATGTTTATCAGCTTCTATTATGCTCATCCGGCAACAAATCGAGATAAACAGAGTCTCACCTTGGTTTGTTTACTCTTTTTCATTGTAATGACTAGAGTAGGCCGTGTGGTTAAAAGGAAACCCAGGAGCTCAACTGATCCCTTGAAGCCACGAACCAGCTTTTTGATTTTTGAACAAGAAAAGCAATTGTCAGCCTACCAAGCGACGGTAGCAAGGTGATAGTGTGTAAGAACATTTTTGTTTACCTAGAGCTGCTTAGAGTTTATAAGTGAATATGTGTTAAGAGTTCACCTAAACTCGAGCAGTCGTGAGTTTCGACGCTGGCTCGAAGCCTCCGTGGCGACTATAAGAGTGAAACCAGAAGGCCTCCTTATTCACATTGCACGAAGACTAACAATAGAAGACAAACATCAAATAGTAAGCGGAGACAACTGAATTCTGAGGTGGCAAACGTTTTCGATCTGCAAGCCAAATGTTTGCGTCGTGTTGCAGTCCTTTCTGACAAGCTGCAAAAGCTCAAAAGAAGGTCAAACTTTGGTTTGAAATCTAAGCACGCTTTACAGGATTCCACTCCAGCTCAATTCGTTTCCCGGTAAAGTTAATATCGTTCTCGAGGCTCATCCGGTCCAACACCTCCATTTCTTCCGACGACAGCTCAAAGTCCCACACAGTGTAATTTTCCAAGATCCGATTTAGGCTGATACTTTTTGGTTGAGGACTATATCCCTTTTGAAGGGACCAGCGCAAGAGGATCTGAGCGATGGTTTTTTTGTGCTAATAAGACGCAAACAGTCAAAGAAAATAAAAGTCGATCATTACAACGCAAAACCCAACGCAATAAACAGATAGCTTCTTACCTTCTTAGCGGTGTTCACAAGCGCTTGATGAGTCCAACCAAATCCTGGTTTTCCTGCCCAAGCCGCTCCCTCACCCAGAGATTGCTCGCTGTTTGCGCCTCGCATGAGAGGGCAATACGCTTGGACCAAAATGCCATGTTCTTTACAGTAGTTAACAATGCGAGTTTGAGGTAAGTGTGGATGAAGCTGTATGACATCAAAGGTTGGTCAGTGCCTGCTGGAAGTTGCGTCAGGAAAATCCACCTACTTCGATCTGATTCACGCAAGGAGGCGGAAGCTGAGCATCTTTAAGCTGTTGCAAATGAGCAACACCACTTTAGAACGGTTCAGACGTCAGTCAGCTTAGCTATAAGATACAGATATCGAAGCAAAGTTCTCACAAGTTTGACACACCAAAGGACCTCACCATCTGATCTTCCTTCCGCAACTCACACATTAAATTCCAAGTCGATACTCTCAGGTCTTTTCCAGGTAGCGGAGTATGCATCAAGAAGAGGTCTAGGCACCAGAGATGAACTACATCACTACCGCGTTGGAAACAAAGTCGGATACAGAGAACGCACCGATGTAGCCAATGTCGAGAGCATCATAGCTCTTCTTGATATATTTCAACAGCTCTTCTTTGGATGAAAAGCAATTGTACACTTTTGTAGTGACGAAGAGCTCATCGCGAGGCACACCGCACTAACGGAGGGGAAGTAAGCCTCTGATATGCTGACTAGCTGAACGAAAGATTGAGAAAAAGAAGATACCTCTCTGATAGCTTCTCCTACTATATGCTCGTTCCCATAGAACTAGATGTGAATTTGATTAAGTCAGTTTGGTCTAGTTACAGACTGCAGGGTGGGGCGAGTGACTACTCATGCTAACCTGGGCAGTATCAATCAGCCTGTATCCAGTTCGGATAGCTCCCAGTATGGCTTCCTTACACTGTTGTCCTGCCGACTCATAGACACCCAAGCCAAGTGAGGGGATTTTGTGACCTGCCAACTCCAGTCAATGATGTGAGAATAAGTAGATAACCCAACGAAACTCTAGCTGCTTTCACTCTTCTTACCTGTGTTTAGCTCAAAGTGCTTTACAACACCTTCAGCATAGGTCATGTCGTGGAGGTGAGGTCAAGGTCAGTTTCGTCAGAATGATCCTTTCCTTGTAGCCAGGTTTCTTTTGGCAAAAATCGACATTTTTCTAGATTGTAGACTTTGAAATGCATGTTTACGTCGCACGAATGTAGTTATCACACATATCCACAAAAGGATTATGCGCTCAGCACTGCCGCCTCTTCATCCACTTCGAAAGCTGCCATCTCATCTTCGGCGACCATCTCTTCAACTTCATATGCAACACTCTGTTCATTTAACTCCTCCTCCTCCACACCCTTCGCCATTGGTGTAACCGGAATCCCCTCTTCGTACTTGCGCTTGGGAACAACCTCCCTCAGTGCTGTTTCCCAGTCTCCTTGATTCATTGGTGATTTTGATGCCGACGTAATCGTGGAAGTGAGAATTTGGAAAACGTGGTTGATCGTAAGGACATGCCTTGACTTCAGCTCACTGTAAGATTACAATCTGTATCAGACCGAAGATCAAGAAATAGATGTTCTCTTTCGTGCCAGTGAGAGAAATCCGACAGACCTGAGGTATTTTCCAATTGGTAGCCTAGCATGTCGTACTCCCAGTTCAAGTGCTTTCTTATAGCAGATTCCCTGTGCAGAGGTCGTGATGTTCGATTTGGTATGTAGGTATAGAGAAAAAAGTTGTCAGGATATGGTCTTGAGTAAATATTGAAAGCAACAACGCAAAGGAGGAACCCGACTCTAATCTTACCTTGTGCCTGTTCTTGTCCACAATCCCTCCAAGAACGTAAGTGTAACCTTCTGGGAGCTGAGATAGCTCGTACGGAGAATCACTTGTCAAATAGACAACACTGCTACGATCTATTCCTGCCGTGGGAAGATTTGCTGGAACTGGGAGAGGATCTATTTCTGGTAACGTTAAAGGAATGGTAGCATCTGACTGTGATGATGAGGCGGCTGCAATTGCTAATGGTGAGAGTGCTGAAGCGTCTGACAGAGGCAGTGGAGCTAGCAGGGACTCCAAGGATCTGGCAGTGAATTCAACTCTTTTCCAAGTCGTTTGTGGCAGTCCCTTCAGAGTTGTGTCAAAGAAGTCTGAGAGTCTGTTTGGAGACGTTAAGGTTGCAGAGGAGATCGCATGAGGGTCCGACTCGTCCGACTTGGTGCTTGTGGAAGCCTCATTCCGGTAAGATGCTGGAAGGTTGGTGAAGATGACGTTTGAGACTGTTTGTGGAGATGATCTATGGTTGTGATAAAGGAAACCCAGCTGAGAGGCAACCGATGTTATTTCCTGCAAACGATGGATAGCGCACCAGAACAGCAATAGGTATCTCAGCAACACTAGTATTAGATACTACGGGATAGTAGATGTTATTCTGAGAGTTTACTGACTTTGTCTGTCATTAAGTCATCCCATCCCAAATCGACGCAAACTTGACCAGCCCAAATTTCTTCTCGCTTCAAGTCTTTCTCCCATCTGGACTGAATTTGCAACTTTTCTTTCTTCCGTCTCTTGGCTTCGTCTGATGGTCCACCTGCCGCAAGAAGAGCTTCCTTCTTGCGCTGTTTGGCGGCTGCTCGACGAAGCGGCTTCAGAGCTGCCAAATGGGCCATTTTCGCAGCTTTCTTCTGAGCACTTTTGGACAGAGGTTGCAGGGTAGGAGTAGAAGGCCCATCGTTTGCCATAGCTTCCTCATTCATGATGGGAAAAATGGCGGCCTTGAGTGTTCGCGTAGAGAAATAATTTTCGGAATTCCAGGTGAAGGACGTTGCGAACTCTCACCTTCAATTCGAATTCCAAACCCACGGATATCGTTTCAAGGGGATCACATCATTCTGGAGCTCTGAAAGGCCTTGAGAGATGTCCAGTCCCGCCGAGTTCCCTCCGACCAGGGCTCTAGGTGAGACTCACCAGGCTAAACTTTCGACTAGTCTCTAATAGCGCTGACTTCTGTCATTGATGTGACCGTCAGCTTCCGATTCAATATCGTCTGCTATCCCAGAGAAGAAGAAGAAAAGAAATAGGAAGAAAACGAAAAAGGCCGCTGTGACTGGTTCGCAACCTCCCTCTGGAGTCAGTACACCGCTGGACTCTGATGTTGAGATGCGGGATGGTCACGAGAGTGAGAGTGAAATGGAAGTGGTGATTATCTTGGATGAAGAAGCGAAGGTAGGTCCTAGAAATCTGATGAAACCACAACCAGCTAGTGCGACGAAGATGATCCTCAGCTTTGATGGCTGTAGAGTGGTATCTCCAGGCGCAGAAGAGTTCATCTACTCTTTCCGTATGACTCTGTATCATCTATCTTTCTGATCTGACCGTCTACATTTCCTGCTTCGTTCTGTTCCAGGGGCCAATTTCGAGCGCCAGTCCTCCGGCAGCAGCGTCGACTGTAACATCCACACCTCTATCCAACCCCAAAGCATCACACTCTAGTCTCAATGAAACTAACACCTTTTCCGATGGCGTAAAAGCTGCCTCCCCTCTCAAACCCGCTCTGCATTACGCTCTTCCATCCCGACCTCGATCGCCCTCACCTGAAGTCCAGTCTCTCGATTTCTTCGTTGATGAAGCTCCTGCCCAAGTGAAGAAGCTAAAGCTCTGGCATTCTGCCACTGAACCCTCATCGAGCGCTTCTGTTTCAATCTCGACCACGAACAACGATGGATTGAGTCTACCGGAGAATGTCATCGTTTTGAAATCTAATTTATCTGGGCACGATGAAGCAATAATTGATTCGGAAGCTCAGGCGGATGCTGATCTAGAGTTTGAAGCTCTTGGCGCTATCGAGTTTTTAGACGGGGAAGAGGGCGTTGGCAACATTCAGCGATACTTCGATCCCACGATAGAAGGTGTAGAAGAAGGATCGCATATCAACAAGTCTATTGTTTGTGCCAATTGCAAACAAAGGGGTCATATGAGTAGGGACTGCAAGGTGGTTGTTGTAAGTTTTCACTGGGTTTATTTCTTCGATCTCTCACTTGTGTGCTGATCTTTTGACTTGCTGGGCGAAGTGCTTGACTTGCGGCGAAGTCAACTCTCATGGAACTCGAAGTTGTCCTTTGGCTTTGATCTGTTTCTCTTGCGGCGCCAGAGGCCATCGTCGTGGCGATTGCCCAGCGCCAAAGTCAAGATCTGCGTATAGAGGCTACGACGAACCGCTCTGTGACAGGTGTGGCTCCTTCAGTCATCCCAGCAACAACTGTCCTACCCTGTGGAGAATTTACTCTTATCTCGAAGAAGGCGAACGAAGCTTGGAACAGGCAGCTAGAGAGGCGGTCGGTGATGGCGAGCAGCCCCAAGGCACGTCTCCAGATGAGGTTGATGGGGTTATTGCTCTTGGATGGGATGAAGAGGAGGGCTGGGAAGGATGGTGCTATAATTGTTCTCAAGAAGGCCACTTCGGCGATGTAAGTGCAGAGTGACATTTCGTGCCGAGAGCCGATTCACTGACATCACTTCGCTTGGCTTTCAGGATTGTACATTCCAACGCGTATCCCAGTCCCGACTTGACTCTTCTTCCGCCTTTTCTCTCTTCAATGCTTCCAATTCTCCTTTCGCCGACCTCTACAATCTCCCAACGACCTCAATTTCAAAGTCATCTAAGCGTCGCAAGATCGATAGATCCTCATCTAAGCGAGACAACTTTGGCGAGAGTGATCAAGCCCGAGACTACAATGTTGGGAGAAAAGGAAAGGAAAAAGAGCGTGAGAGAGCTAGGAAATATGCGGCACAGTTCGCTGATGATGATGACGATGACGACTGGTTTTCTCGTGGAGCAAGAGGAGCGGGAGGAGCGGGAGGAGCGGGAGGAGGAGGAGGAAGCAATAACAGGAGAGGAAATGACAGAGCTTCTGACTCCAACTGGAAGCGGAAAGAAGACAGAGACGATCGCTCTGGTTCCGGACCAGGACGCTATGGAGGCAGTGGGACGCAATTCGAGGAGGAGTATCAAGCTCATTTTTCCCATCCACACTCTGGACCCTCCAAGCGCCGTCAAGACTCTTATGGCTATCAAATTCCGGATGACAGCCGAAGCGGTCGGAGCGATAGTCGTAGGGAGAGGCCATCTGACAAATGGGCTGAGGAGGATCGACGACGAGAGCAGGAACGCAATAGGAGGGATCCATCATCATCTGGCAGGTCATCCTCGTCTATATCATCAAGCCGAAGAGAGAAGCAGAAGGAGAAGGGTCTGATGTACGCGAACGAACCGAGATCTCTAGACGGAGCTTCTTTGAGCATCAAAGGTGCAGCATCCTCTTCAACCAACTTGAATACACCATCAGCATCCTCAAAAAACGACAAGAGGGAACCAATCAAGTTCTCTTTTTCTAGCTCGAAGTCTAAATCTACCTCAAGTGGTCCTAATTCCTCTCCTCGACCAGTTCTCAACTACAACTCCCCGCAGTTTGCTCAAGGGAAGAACTCATTACTTGGACGAATTTCGGTTGGGCGAGAGGGATCCCCGAGAGCTGGTAGCCCTTTGTCTCGAGAAGTACCTCAGAATAGTGGTAGCAGTAAGAAGGGAGGAGGCCAGAGGTGTGAGTCCCACCGTTATTCTTGTTTTACCTCTGCACGCAAGGATTCAACTAAATCGCCGTTCCTTTTTTAGATCACGGTGGATATTAGAGCAAAGATTTTATTTGATTTATAATAATCTTTGTTTGTTTACGACAGCTCAGGCGGGCGAGGCGGAAATTTCTACCCTGCAATTTGTCACCTCAGCCCTTGGCTCACTGCACCCCCCTTTTTCCCCCCTAAACTGAATCTCAACCATTATCTTGAATCTTTTCAGCATGTCTCGTAGAAATCTCAATTCTTCTCGATCCTCCAACAGGCTCATGGTCAACAAGAAATCCCTCACTCTTGTTTTAGCTTCTGTTGTGATGTTTTGCATTTTTCTTTCGTCGCTTCCTCTTAAAACCTACCGCTCAACTGCAATCGACCACCCTGCATACCATGGTCAATGGGTGCAACGTTTTAATTGGACTCCCGAAGAAATCGTCGAGAAGTTTGACCCTTGGCCTGCAGGTGAGATTTCGCTTTGTTTTGTCATCCTAGCAGGAGCATGTCCTGCATGACACCTGTTGACTTCAGGGCGCATACTGATTGATACGATGATTTTTTTAAATTAATTATAGGAACTTATGTTCCAGCTGTTGGTGTCTGGGCACAGAACCGAACTACGCAGAAGACGGGTCCAAGCTCTGTAGTGGGAAAACAGCGAACGGCTGAGATCATGAGCTGGGTGTGGGAGCCTGAGTCGGGCTCCCACTTGAAGTGGGATTTGCTCGATCTTTTATGTCGAATCTCTAACTCTCGAGATGGATTGGTTCTCGTCGGAGGTGGGCCTTACGCTTGTGCAGCGTAAGTGACATTAATGGCTCATCCTTTTTTATTTTTCCTAGACAGTATCACCTTACAACAATTCGATGTGTTGCAGAGACTTATCGCAACTTCTTCAAAACCAAATCACAGTTCACCTTTCTCTCGAGTCGAAAGATACCTGGCTGAAGACGACAAAACTCGGCCAATTGCGTCGTCGCTCTTCATCGATCCTCTCCATCCCTTTTTCGCGACATTGAAGCTTCCACCTGCAATACCAATGGCACGGTTCAAGTACCCAGTGCTTACGTTCTTGCGCTGTGAGTAACTCTTCCCTTCTAAGTGGAACGCTTTTGTTAAGTTCTCAGTTGATATTCTTTCCGCGTATAAAGGTGACCACCTCATACACTACGACGAGATGAAAGCAATCGCTGAGGAGGAGTTTGGTGTGACTGATACCCAATCGTTGAAAGGAAACTTTGATTTTAATTGGGAGGACTGGAGTCAAGCTGCTGAGATTGAAAGCTGGCGAGGTGAGGAGAGGAGCCAAGTAAGTCTTGACCTCGTTCCTCACTACATCCTATATGCTTGTTTTAACCATTCGTTTTGAAAAGTTTTAGTGGATCATTAATACGGGAGCGCATTGGAGTATTGGTCGTCTCCCCGGCTTGCAAACTGAGGCGGTCTTAATCGCTATGTTCCGCAGGATGGTTACGCTCGTTGTCCCACGTCTACTCAATCTTCCTGGAAGTCCTACAATTGTATTCCGTTTTATATCACCTGGTCATTCTGAATGTCATACCGCAACAGAGCCTACGGGTAGTCCCAGTTTCAACTCTGATTTGCGATTTCAATGGGGGCTCTTTCCTCTTTTCAACTCGTAAGCCAGTCACGTTTCTGTCTATCTGTTCTATCTCAGACCACCTCAGACAGATTTTTGCACTTTCTCGCATGAGGGAATGGAAGAAAGCGATCGCTAAAGTCAGCTGGGTGGGTATGTTTCAGCTTTGTTATCGCACTTCCATAAACATCTCGTTGAACCTGCTTTTTGTTCTCAGAAACGCCGGGTTTTTTTCCTAGACATCTATCTCAGTTCGGTTTTGCGTCCGGAAGCCCATGTCCTTGGACCAGATGGAAAGGGGGATTGCTTGCATTGGTGTAGTCCTGGCGTTCTCTGGAGTTGGTGGCAGATCTGGTACACAGTGGTGTTCTAAGTTTTGTAAGGTGCTTTATTGCTTCCTCTTTCTGTTGTTTGAGTGCCCACGCTTCGCTGCAACTCTTCAGGAGCCTTTTATCAACGAGACAGTTGACTCGCCGATGCGCATTTGTCTTTCATTAGGAGGAACCGAAATGGCAGTGGGTTCTTTTAGCGGGTTCAACTTGCAAAGACCACATCGGCATCAGTTTGAGCTCAGAGGTTACGAGCTCGTTATACCATCTTGGCTAAAAGTTGCTCTTCACCTGTTAACTCATTATCGTGAATTGCAGTGGTAGCTATTTCGCAAGACGGGCATGATTCTCCTGCCATCAAAGACATCGTCGTTTCCTCCAGTCAGGCTGAAGAGGAGCATTCCTTTTGCAATTGTTGATTCACTGGACTCCTGGACACAGCTCGATATACGGTATGCACTGAGATTTGAGATGCCTGTACCAACACGGACTTGATCGAGATAAATGCTCTTGTACTCGTCCTTGGTTACCTGCCCGGGACAGCGAAAATTCTCAAGTAGATCTTCAGGCGAGAAGACAAAGGACGGAAGATGGGAAGTACACTTGTCAAACGCTTCCCGCCTGACAGGTTGTGGTGCTAAACTAACTGAATTGAGTACGTTGACTTTTACCGGTAAAAATGCCAAGGTAGTGCCAAAAAAAAAAGAGCACAGTCACAAGGACGAAAAGGTTGCAGCATGCCAGGCCTAGCTTGTTGAGATGAGCATGCCAAGCGGTCCCTCGACACATTTGAGAACCTTTTAAATCACAACAAGTAGGTAGTCTTGATAATCAATACAACATTGTTCCCAATCAAGGTAGCCTCATCACAACGGTTTCTGACTCATTCGACCTGACACTCGCGCTGCTGAACGGGGCGGTGGTCCCTTGGGTGGTATTGGGACAGGCGGAACAGTGGACTGATCAATCAGAGTAGCACCATTCGCTATTGAGGCCAGAGAAGGTGTACCAGTGACCGTTGGTACAGGGGGGAGGGTTGGAGGACCTTGTTGCTGGAAGACGGTGAATCTCTCATCTGTGGGCACTTGGGGAGACGGCTCTTCAGCTTGAGGTGGTGCACGAAGCAAGGTGAGTAGGTGAAATGACAGATCGAGTCCAACATCATGAAGAAGCTGAGAGGGGAAAGGCAATATTGTCAGTCAATAGCATCAGACATCAGGTCATACGATACACTCACTCTTCTGCTCTGTGTCCTTGTCACCTCCAGTGACTCTTCCACGACGCTTGGATCCACATCTGGTCCGTACACTTGTTTGCAAAACGTAAACGCAAATTGCTCAATCTGTTCCTTTGACCACTGAACCAAACCTGCCAAAGAATAATATCAAGATGAACAACAATGTTCGTAGTAAGATAATGTGAGAAGTGAAAGAAACAACTCACCTGACGCCATGCCATTCTCCTTCCAAGCACCCAAAAACCAGTCTGCGGTATGCTTGATACTGGTGAAGCTGACCATGGCAAGCTCGTTGATATACACTGGGACATCACCTTCGAATCGAATGAGCCTCGTCGCCTTCCTCAAAGCTTTAGTCCTGCCTTCCAAGAACCTCTCTCGGGCCAAAGGCCCTTCGTTTAAACGAAGCATGAGACTGACAAGACGAGCCAGGGAGGATTTCCTAACCAATGGTGATGAAAGCGATTGACAGAGGTTGGATAGGAGGGAAGACCTGAGAGGGGTGAGTTTGTTGTCAAGTAGGTGGGATGTGGAGGGATCAGAAAAGAATTGAGAGAGGAGTAGCTTTCCTAGATACCAATCAGTTTTGTTTCGTCAGCGGAGCTTCTGGATAAATAGGTAGGAAGACGAAATAGAGGCTGTTTACCTTTCTCAACCAAAGTGACAGCTTCTTCCCACTCTCTCATGGCAATAGCTACAGCCAGTTCATCCCCAAAGTCGTCAATCCACCGGATATCCCTTCCTTCCTTATCAGTCTGGTTGCCTCCTCCAGCCAACCCGAGTACGGAGGTCCTGGAACCTGGAAGGGCCCCTCCAGTCGTCAGATGATGCAGCGATGGCATAGTTGGGAGTGGCGGGACATTAGGAGAGCTCATTGACGGCGACTAAGGATTTTGAGTAAGAATTTAGATCAGACACTTGGCAAATGAAATATAGCAGAGATTGCTACTTACTTCACCGACCCAAGCACTTCGTCGCCGTTCTTGTTCCCTCTCGACCTCTTTTCTTTTCTTTCCAGCCAACGCATCAGCCACCTGTCTGAACGCTGACAATAAGCCTCGTTTAGCATCGACATTGTCAGTTCGGAAGATAGTCGTTTCTTTGCCTCGGCGAATTTTAAGAGCATTGGTAAGGTCTGAGAATGCAAAGAAGGGAAAAGCAAAAGCGAAGAGGGGTCTGTGCGATTAATTTGACTGACATAGAGTGTTGATGAGCAGCGACACTCACCTCCAGAATCTTTCACATCAATGACAACGATCTCGTTGAGCGGCCAACATCTCTCTGCAACTAGTTTCTCTTCTTCTCTGCCTCCAGCGATCCCTTTCTTGGGATCATCATCCTTGACCCCTTCCACCAGCGCTCCTCTCCTCTTCCTCCTCCCAGCAACAAGGACCAGATCATCCAACAGGACCAAGACGACACTCATCTTGACCTTGTACGTTGCCGGCACTAGCTCAACAAATGAACGTGCTTCGTGGACAACATGACGACCTTCTTTAAGAGGCACAAATTTCTGTGATCCTTGAACGGTAGACCAAAGAGTTTGGAGTTGAGTTCGGTACAGCGTTTGAAGATCAGCGATCGAGTTGCGATGACCATTGCTTCCGTAGAGATTGTTGCTGAGACTTCCACCCTTCACAGGTACATCAGATGATGATAGGGAGGTGAGAAGCTCGGGTACTGACTTCCATTCGGAGAGGAGGAGTTTAAGGGACAGAAGATCGTTTTCCAGAGTCGCAATCTCTTTAGAAATAAGCACGAACTCGGCATAGTTCTTGAACACATTCTTTTGAATCTGTTAGGTTTAAGTAAAAGAGGTGGTGAGAAATCAGCTAAGCAACGACACCAGGGCGAGTCACGTACGTCGGCAGAGGCAGCTCGTTTACTGGCTTCGAGGGTGGCAGCAAAAGCTCGAATCTCCTCCTCGCTCGCACCAGAAAGCTTCGATTTGATGTCTGGATTTTGTAATAGTAAGCAGTAAGCTGCCATAGTGCATATCAATGAGGGAAAGGTAAGAAAAACACGCACAGGCCTTTGGATCGAAACCCTCTTTGCTGATGCTGGCCAAATCTAACATGCCAGCATCTACAGCTCCATTCTTCAGGTTATTAGGCCCAGATCTATAAGCCACCTCTTCATCGTCTTCTGCCTGCTGAGCGAGCAAGTTCTGGTACTCCTGTCCTGAAGGAGTGGGCAAAGGTGGTGGCATGGTCATTCCACCACCTGTTCCTACGCCAGCAAATCCAAACTCATTGCTGCCAGCACCTCCCTGCCTGGAAGCACTTGAAGGCGTGTAGAAGCTTCCCCCTGACCCACTCCCACCGAAGCCAGATTCAGGATCGATGTACCTCGTACTCATTCGACGCTTGATTTTCTCAGTGACAACCTTTGACTTCCTGTTGTCTATACTACCATCCATCATCATTCCCCCTCTGACCGTACCCATTCCTGAAGATGCTGCAGGAGGGGGACCGCCATTCTGTTTGCTTCGTTGCTGGAAGGGCTGCTGAAACTGAACTGAACCTGGAGCGATGGATGGCTTCCTTGGTGTCACTGGAATGGCTGATGGTCGTCGGGTTCTCAAGGACGAGGGAGGAGGCTGTTGGGAAGACATTATCTCTTCGTGGTCAAGAAGGTAAAACTTCAGACTTTATTGCCTGTCGAGCGGAGACCTGCAACCGAAGTCATGTTTAGAACCACGCGTGCCTCGCACGAAGTGGCGCAGAGGCGTAGTAGTAGTAGTATACTGTGTGTACGCAAGGACGACGTGAACAATACTTTCGAAAAAGTTTATCAGATTGTTTGAGCTGAATGGAAAAGGGTCCATCTCTCAGGTTCAAGCATGCGCGGATGACAGGCGGCAGAATGATGGTTGTAATTGCAGCTCACAGGCAGGAGAACACGACTGGATATGATCTTCGTTCTTATCTATGTACACAAACTCCAAATTCCAAATCCACCAAGCTATAGCAAAACTTGCTTCCCCGAAAACCTAATAATCGACTCATCTTCACGTCACGAATCATACAGCGACAGGTAGAGCTTCGGCATCGCTCTCCATCTCCTTTATCCTCACGATGGCAAACTTCCTGTAATCAATCTTCTTGGTTCCAGCGTTGTTCCCTGAGGTCTTCCTGAATTTGGCCAGGGTCTTCGGCAGGCCCTTTGTGGCAGATTTGGAGTAACCGTCAGATTCAGGGGTGTCGAGCGCCGATTCGTCCTCTGAATCAGAATTTTCTAGGATCGCAGGTGGCATGACAGCGGGCTGAGGTACTGAAGTTTGGTGAATGAAGGATTCGATGGCGGCGGCGACGATGGCTTTGTTGTTCCGAGAGTGTTGGTCACCGGCTGGCGCATTGGATGGAGGAGCCACTAGAGCAAAGGATAGATGATCGAGTTGGTATCAGGTCATAGAGATGTGTATTAAAGAGAAATGAGCTTACTTTCCTCCTCTTCCTCTTCTTCCTCATCGTCTTCGTCTTCTTCGTCCCCATCCCACAAATCCCCCTTCTCCTTGCTAGCATCATCTTTACCTTTCCCTTTTCCGTGTGGGTCATCATCATCATCCGAATCATCGATCCATCTTCCTTTCCAGTCAACGCGATCCAGCTCTTCCAAGGACGTTGGTCGTTCTCTGCAGGAGCAAATCGCAACAATGCAGTTCGTTAGTCACGCATAATCTCAGAGAGACAAATGAGTTCATAGGAATACCTCAACCATGCCATTCTTGGCCCACTTCTCGCTCTCTCGCTAACTCGGAACCCATAGATTCTCTTGCGGTAGACTTGTCCCTGCGCTGCCTTCTGTCCACCGTATGGGTTTGGATTGACGAATACAGTCTCCTCAACAGGGGTTGCGTTGCCGTTCGCTGCTGGGTCACCGTTACCGTTGTCAGCTGACGTCGATGGTTTGGTAGCAGGTGGGTTGTAGAATGGTGCTGGGAAGAGTTCTCGGTAGGTCTGGAAGAAAAGGTGGGGGAATGTTGTACCAAAGTAGGCGCCTGATCGAAGGAAGAAAAAAAAACTAGTTCAGCTGCTTGTGCTGGAGAAAGAAGTGGGAGTGTGGTCACTGACCATCGACACCCATGTATCGAGAGCTAGGTGGCGAGTAAATGTCACCGCAATTCGGGCAGTATAGCTTGACGGTGTCGAGCCCAGGGATATCCGATCTGCCACAAGGAACGACAGCGGTCGAGTGGCAAAATACTCGAGGACAGGTACCGAAAGATTTGTGGACCTTGAGGACGTGAATCAGGTTGGCGAGAAGTGAATTTCGGAGGTTTGACGAGAAAGGCCAGAATGAAAACATGTACGTTTAAGGTCCATCAATACAATCAAGAACGATGTTAGAGACAGGGGGTGATGGTAGTAACCTCAGTAAGCCTTGACATACCATAGCTTGTAACCCCTGCCTAGTTAAAATGTACCTCTGGTGAACCAACCCGTACAACAGCTCAGCAGAGGATTCGACGATAGACACATCTGGTATTTTCAATGAGTCCTCCTCTACGATTCAGGAACAGTCATGCGTTGGTTAGCTCCTGTGTGTACAGCGGAGTTACGAATTGGACGGAAGACGTCGACTCACCTGGTTCGACGTCGAGGACCATCTCCAATGCTTCCTTCCAGAAGGGAACCATCACCTGCAGACCTGGAGGGTCGTAAATTCCAGAATTGAGTCCCTTTTTCCAAGGAGAGTGGACCTCTTTCGTTTGAGAAGAAATGGCGAACATACCAGTCAAGTTGAAGTCATCCTCAATAAACTCTTCGGCCACCTCACAGAAGTATTCATGACCAGGTAGAGATGTGAACCACGTCTGATTGAAAAAGTTGAGCACAGAGAAAGCAAGCACCGTACAGGCGGTCAGTATGGCGAGCAGAGGACCACAGCGCGGCAGCTCGATCCTCCCTGGAAACGGACAACTTACTATCCAAGTCAAGGTGCTAGTCTGTGTAGATGAAGCAGGTGACGATGAAGCTGATAGGATTCAGAAAAAGATGGCGGGAGTCGATGAGTTTCATTCACCAAACAAGAAAAGTTTACCCTCTCACTCATTCAGGAGCAGAGGAAAAGAAGGTTCAACGTACCGTATCCATCCTCTCCAACCTCCTCCAGCTCGTCCATTTCTTCCCCCTGCGCTTGCTGCATCTCTGAGTCCATGAGAGTACGGCCGAATCTTGTCTTATTGAGAGTCGAGCGAACGAGCAGCTAGATGCAGCGACGGCGACAGGACAAGAGAAAAAAGGAATAACCGAATTCGGTACAAAGTCAGTACTATTGTATTCAATATCTGCTTCAGATAATGGGCGAAAGTTGCAAATACGTCGCTCAACGAGGATGTTCTATGCAGAGCAGGAAGCCGTGCCACCTGCAATCTCGCCTCCACAACCATGTCAACAGATATCTCGAAGCAGATTCAGAGCGAACGTGTATCATAGTTCTTAATGCAAACCTGGAATGCCTATCTACAACAGAGTAACTGAAATTTAAGCTCCAACTTCATCACTCGAACTTCCTCCGGCAAAATGGTCCTTCTTGGATTTTCCTTCTGCAAACCAGAAGCACATCAGCAGGAAATTGTAGAAATGAAAGAAACAACCAATGCAGGCGCACCATAGTCTTGCGATTCTCCTGAAAAGGGAATAGATATTTTATTAGTGACTTGAGACTTACTTCCAATGACGCACGGGAATGAAACTCACCACTCGTGAAGCCTTTGAGACCACCTTGGGCACCTTTGGCAGGGGTAGACCAGCCTGAGCTTCTACCGGACTTTGTTCCCTCATCCTCGTTCTCGTAACTGGTTGCGTTTTCGAATGAACCCATTTGAGCTTGGCGAGAATTAGGATTCTTAGAGCTTCCCCACCCTCCAGAGGATGTTGCTGAGAGAGACAGATCAGAGAACGGGTCAGATTCAGGCAGAAAAAAGGAACCACAGAAAGTTGTATATACAATCATCCACATATTCGCCGTAGCTTTTGGTGGGGTGGTCGATATCTGGGGCTGCTACCGGTTGCTGCTGGACAGTGTCGTCGACACCAGCGTCCGAGTTTGGAATTTGGTACTGGGTAGAGGCCATTTCGAGAACAGTATTGAGGTTTTGGGTGATAGAGGTAACCGTCGGTGGGTGGGGAATTGGCATGTGATGCTGCTGCTGATCGAACGGGTGACGCGATGGAGTTTAATCTTATCTCTTTTCGCTGTTTTTTCCTTGTCAACTTTATACCAACCATGTCGAGGAGACAGATTGAAATGTTTGTATAATGATCTCAACAAGTAGAAGGTGCGTCTTGGTTTACAAGCCTCCCAAAATCAAAACAATCGCTGACAGCCCTCTCTCCAAACTCCATACCCTATCTTCAACACTGGCATCTCTAACCTGCCGAGAATGATTAATCTTTGCTTCTATTTATGCTCCGAAAAACTTCACCATCCTTGTCTTATCCTTTTCCGATTCCTCAACAGATAGCTTTCCAACTCGTCGTCGTTCCATCAGCTGTTCCGGTATCAGAACAGCATCACTTTCTTCTCTACTCGAGAAGGATGATTGGAGCGATGATTCACCAACTCTGTGGGTCGACTCAGAAGTCGATCGATGATTCAAGATCTACGAAACGCATATGGTTAGTGTCCATCACCAGAGGAGCTGAACAGGAAACTCACCGGTCGAACGGGTGCATCAATGCGAGATGATAAAGAAGGAGCCGCCGACACTGTTATGTTGATAAGATAGTCAGAACTGGAAAACAACGAGCCGACACAAACTGTTACTCACGAGCCGGTTTTCCTTTGGTCCAACTAGCTGCAAAGTCATCTCTCGTGACGAATGGTTCCCCAGGATAAGAAACTCTCCTTCTACTTCCATTTTGAGATGAAATACTTCCACTACTCTCCGATGTGTTGAAGAGACCGCCGAAAGTCATTGAGGGTTGAGGCGATGGGACGCTTAAAGAGGTAGTTGCTTCGTTCTGTCTCTGTGGTACAGACGTCTGAGGTGTTGATGTGAACTGTTGAGATGAAGACCCTTCTGGAATTAAACGAATAGTTGGTGGCGAAGCTTCCGGTTGAGGTGTAATGTAGCTGGATGGTGGTGGGGCATCGTTCGAATACTTGTCGTCCCAGATACCTGGGGTGGAAGGAGCATCGTAGTAGACAGACTGAATACTGGAGTAGGTGCTTCCCCTAGCATCTTCGTTTATTGGTGGAGTTTTTGGTGATGAGAAATGCCCTTCGTTCGATCTTGGTTGGTGAGATGTGACTGGACGCAAGAGATTGCTAGTGGTGACACGCGCTCCTCTCTGTGCCATCAACACTTGGCCGTCGTAGCTTCCCCTTGTTGATGCTGACGCCATTTGGTGAGGAGTAGATGGTGAAGTCGGAGACAAGTAAGGAAGATGGTATTCACTGCCAGCACATAATGAATTAGTCAGACAAAATCAATAAATAAAAATCCATTTATCTTACTTACCTTTCAAGGAAGTCGTTAAGCCCTGGGTTCTCTTCCTCTTCACTTCTGGCCGAACGACGACCAAAGCTGCCGATCGACGGTATACCAAAGCTCGCAAGGGAGATATTCATTCTACTCAACAGGGACGGGCGAAGAGGATTTTGAGGAGTCGAAAAACTTGAGTCAGACCTGGGGGAGCCGCCAGCATCATTGCTAGTCAGTAAAACAGGAAGATATGACAAAGATCCGCTGCGCAATTCTGGTGGATTGATGACCAGAGGGCGCCTTTCCCTATACAACAAGATACAGACGCAACATCAATACCCCAGAAGATTCGACGAGAATTGACAAGAATGAATAACACACCTTCGCTGATCTGCTCTTCTTCCCAAATCAACCCAGGACCCATCAGAGCTACCCATTGAGTCTCTGTTGGGTACCCGCAGGTCGGACGCTATGTTCAACCTAGGAAGGACAGGTGGTACCGAGTCCCGGTTTGCAGCGAAGTAGCTCCTCCTATTGGCAAAGAATGCAGCTAAGAAGGATGGTGTGCGGCCGGGCTCGCCGACTACATCCGAGTCCAGGCTGGGCAACACTGGCGGGCCGTCATCCAGGGCAACGACTGAACCTCTTCTAGTCCAGCAGAAATGTAAGCTTGTGATTTGGGCTCCTGAACGATGCGCCCATCTGCCACCGTCGTTCAACCGACGGCGACGTGGGCGTAGGCAACAACAAAGCAGTGCCAGGAGGAGGAGAACGAGTAGGCCACCGAGAATTGAAGAAAGGATAATTTCCAGGTTTTGTGTGAGGTGGTCATCAGAATTACCCAGACCTGTCGCTGAAGTTGGGGATGAGATGGCGCTGGAAGACAACCCACCAGAGAGTGTTGGTGTGGTAGGTATCATCGAGGGAAATGAAGATGCGGCATGGCTGGAATTGAGGGAACGACTGTCAGAACAATGATGAGTTGGATCAGAAAAAGTTCCTATCAAATCACCTATATGCGTGAGAGGAAGCTTCCGGCCCAGCAGAAGATGAGATGGTTGATGTCGCGCTACAAACACACCGCATCAGCTTATGGCACTCTGAAAAGCTGATAAGCATCGTGAGACCTCACATCGACAAAAATCTGGTACGGCTCGGAAGACTACTAGAAGACCAGCTGGATCTTGAGATTGAGGAGCTTGAACCAGATGTGCCAACCACAGTGGCAGAACTGAATAATGGGTAAGGGACGGACACCAAATTGTTGTAAGCACTTGACAAACGCGTTTATGCAGCTCGATATTGCAGTATATACGTAGTGGGAATTGGAGATGCTCTTCCACCGTAGGTGAATCCAGGACCGAGGGGAATCGATGCCCCGTAGTACCTAAGGATGGTGATGAGATGATCCGGTGGTTTAGCGAAGAAGCAAGTTAGTGAGGTATGACTCACGTTCTAGTAAGCGTAACAATATCCTGTGTCGTATACACGAACGGTCCTTGCGTGGTCACGTACTGGAGCAAAGGAGACATCAGCAGAAAGTAGAACTAGATGAAGGAGAGGCACGAGAGCTCACTAGTGAGTAGCTCATCCATGTCGGCAGAGCCTGTCTTGGAGCAGTATATGGCAGAGTTGTGAAGGGGATGGTGATCGTTGTTACTTCTGGCAAGGAAGAAATGCCAGGGAGTTCGTAGGTCGCCATCTGTATCGAAAGTTAGTAGAAAGGATGCTGCAGGTCTCAATCAACTCTGGGGAGAGATTGGAAGTAGAAGCGTGAGCACAGAGAAGACTAAAAAATGAGAAACTCAACAATAGTTGAGATCGAGATCCAGAAACTGAGGAAGGAGAAGGCCGAGTGAGAGATGGGGGAAAATTGGAGAATTGTTTTTGTACCAGACGGAGTTTTGCAAGGGTTGGTAGAACCAGAGGAAGTGAGATGTGGTTAAGGTGAGAGATTAGAAGTCGTAAAGTGAATCCAGGTTGGTAGAGAAGTTGTTCAACACCGTCGGAGTTGCCTTCGCGTTCAGGGGCTATCGAGCGCTGCGTATCACCCCCATGGCAGTTTACCAGGCACAAAGTCAGAAACATCAGTCGCGTCCTCGTAATAGTTTTACCAGATTGTGGTGGATGAAAGGGGGAGGCAAGGATTATCAGCGAAAGGAGGAATATCTTGACGAGTGTCAGTTCATGCGACAGAGAAAGGGACCGGTGCGTTTTTTATTTTATCCGAGTCCAAATCAAAGTGTCCTGTACATCCCTGGCTCATATCACTGTACTGAAAGCATCTTTTCCAACTGAAATCCATCATAAATCTTACTGCCTATGTCTCTTTTCCTTGTGATCTCTTCTTCGCGATGCGGTCCTCCAGGTGCTGCTCGTATACTCCAGCCAACACATCATCCAATAGCTCCCTCGTCGTCTGACAAACCCAGATGGCCTCTCCATCATTATCCCGAGAAGTAGTGTAGAACACTCTTTTGATGCCAGCCCTGAAAAACCGATGGGAAGTGGCTTCAGTATTTTGTATCACAGAGTCAAAGAAGCGATGAACCATCTCCGAGCCGGACGACCAAAAGAAATAAAAACAAGGAAGAAAAAAAGAAAAGAATCTCACTTGAGGATATGCTCCAGACAGCTCAAACACGGCTTGCTCTCCATCAACCTCGCGCCCTTCCCAAACCGAGCGACGTAGAGGTCCGCACCGTGCACCTTCCTGAACCGTTCATTCACCCGGGATGCCTTCCTCGGGTGGACGGGTAGGATCGACTCAGCCCGCGAGACGAAGCTCTCGAGCGTCTTCTTCAAAGAGACAAGTGAGAATTTGGTCGGCGATGCAGACGCTCTTGTTGTTGTTGTTGTTGGCGGAGAGGTGGAAGGGTGGTTTATACGCCGCTGTCGGACCGGACGGTTTAAAACGGTACTCTGATACAGCAGGAGATGCTCGCTGTGTCTTTCGTAAAGATAATGTCGCCCGTTGGGGTTGGGCAAGAGGTAAAACGTGATACTCCGTCTGGGAAGGCAGCGCGCTCGGCGACGAAGGTGACAGATGGACTGGACTAGGGGACGTAGAGAATCCAGCTGGAGGGCGAAGATTATGGATCAGGTTAGATAGATTAAGAAAGTGGGCGCAAAGGAAGAAGAGCACTGACCTGGAATACCCGTCACTCTCAAGGAGCTGCCGACAGCGCTCAGCAGCGCATCCATCTCAGCATGACGGGAGTCTTTGTCAATAATGCAAAGTAAAGCATCTCGTTAGCCTTGAGGATGGCGAGAACAAGGGGGATTCTAGACTGACGGTGAACTGTAGACGAAAAGTAGGTCCTTTGTCCAGAATTGGTACCCTTGGAGACGATCTTCCCACCCTTTATGATCAAACAGGCATGCTTGAAGGTCATATCGCTGGAATGGATGCGGAAAAAGAAGCGAATCAGCATGCATTGCCGAGAGGAACGACTAGCTGGCCAGAGGGAGCGGAGAAGTGGTACCTGGAACAGCTCTCCGCAGCGAGGATGGTTTGAATCTTGTCGAGTCTACACATGGCGATGATGTTAGAGTTGATGTCGAAGATGTGTTCGGGAAGTAACTGAAGACTGAGGATCTGCTGCAGTGCTGAGTTGCGTTTGAGTCATCACTTGCTTCTGCTGCTGCTGGACCACAAAAAATGGTGACTTGACTCATCGTCGACCTTCTTTCTCCTCGCCACGAAGATCAGAAAGCTGGCTGCTTGTCATCCTTCGTAGAGTACCTAGAGAGAGAGTTTGTGTATGTGTGTCACAGCTGCTTTCCTCTCGTTGTGCTCCATGGCATAGTTTGTGACGGTGTCCAGGCGAGGCTTGACGGTTGCACGCGTCAAAACTTCTAGATTGGAGGAAATCACCCGACGCTATATATATGTTCCTTCCCGCTTCTCTCCATCCTCTTTGAGCTCCTGACTCTGCAGCCAGACGACAGAGAGCACACCCACACACATATGTTCCATGGGCATCGGAAGAAGCAGAGATGAGTCTGTGAGAGAAAAAAAAAGGGGCACAGAGTTAATTGGCCTGAGAAAAACGAGCGCGACAAGGAGAAAGGAGGGGGACGCGATCGGCAGTCACGTCGATCCGAGGGGCCCAGACTTATTTAGACCCAGCGAGAGGAAAAAAGTCGCACGCTCGCTCGCAGCGTGGCCTTGCAGCCCGTCGTCTGCCCTTCACGTCCGACCAGCCAAACTTTTTCTCTCTCGCACATCGCTGACCGGGCGTGAGTTCCACCAGAGCGCCGACCCTTCCGCCCTTGTTGACCAAAGGCACCGAACAGCCTCCGATCAGCTCAGACCGAGCA